>LPNX010921677.1:0-37490 GCA_001517045.1 Pseudotsuga menziesii
ATATATATATATATTGTAATATATGTACTAACTCATAGGAGAATAAGGGGTCAAATTTTCAAATGTGTACGCAAATAGTGGGTTGGTACTGTACCTATATGGGGAATGAATGAGAACTAGTATATATATGAGGTCAATGGAGTCATTATTTCACACATTGGCTTTATGATTATTGTATTGGGATGTATTTGGGTTATTAGATGGTCTTGTCCTAATATCTAAGTTATTGTGCAAGTCACCATAATATACTTTTTGGAGCTGTGCTTCACATGAATATTTACAGGTGTATCATGCTTTATTATGCATAATGTTCACTATATAAGTGCCAGTGATGTCGACCTTTCTCGTGCTAGTGAGGCCATTATTGTAGGATTCAATGTTGGAGTACCTACAGTTGTTCAGGCTCATGCCGAAAACAGAAATGTTGAAATTCGCTTGTACAGAGTCATCTATGAGCTTGTTGATGACATGCGTAAGGAAATGGAAGGACTTTTAGAACTAGCGGAGGTGAAATTTACAAAGAAACATTTTAACTTTTCTTTTGATGACTTCCATTGTTTCATATTACTGCACAATTTCACAGTTTTGAATTATTTAGAGTAATTGCACATCTCTCACGAGGATACCAAAATATCTTCTGTGAATATTGCACATAAACTGATCTATTTAGTATTAACCTTGTTTACAATGTTCAGGAACAAGTACCTATTGGAGCTGCAGAAGTGAGAGCCATCTTCAGTAGTGGCAGTGGGTGTGTTGCTGGATGTATGGTGGCTGAAGTAAAATTAGTGAAAGGATGTGGTGTTAGGGTTGTCCACAAGGGCAAAACTATTTACGTAGGCAAACTTGATTCATTGAGAAGGGTGAAGGAGGTTGTCAAAGAGGTAAATGAAATATTTCCCCTGGAATACTTTTTTCCCTCTGAGTTGATAGACCATATCACCTGTGTCTCCATTTTGCTTTTTGTTCAAGAAAGGAAATTTAGGATCTAATCGATTTGGTATTCACACTTTACTTTGGTTCAATATTACAGGTAGGTGCAGGGCTGAAGTGTGGAATTGTTGTGAAAGAATTTGATGATTGGGATGTTGGGGACAAAATTGAATCTTTCTATTTTGTAGCTAAGCAACGCACTCTTGAAGAGGCATCTATTACAATGGCAGCTGTAGTTGCTGCTAGTGGATTCCAACAATAGAGACCACCTGTTAGATTAAGTACATAAATTCCCTTTCAATGCAAATCCGAGGGAGTGTATTTTCTTGTCCATATGATAAATGTACTTGACATCTGTGTCATATTGGTTCCCACAATTTAAGGTGAAAAGTAATTCAATCACAAATTCAGTAATGTCAAGTTACTGTATATTTCATTTGTATAAGTTACACTGGGAAAATGTGTTCAACGTTTCCTATTAGTTAACGTTATTTATTATATTCTTCAAAATTTTCAATCTTTATATTTTCACATTATATGTAAGGGTTTTATCTCTTTGTACAAAGTTTTCAACTCTCTGAAGATAGAAATTAACCGAGAGTACTGTTTCCAAGAGGCTAACGTTAACAAATGAGCAAATAAACCAAATCATGAAATTACCTTTCATTGCTGGTGGATGTTTTGGTAGAGTTTGATTATTGATACAAATGTTGTCTGATATTTTCCATATGATTTTGAGCATCTTTATGTAGCCATTAATAAAGAGTTGATATTATTTCTTTGTTACAATGGGTTTCATTGTGCAAAGAAAATCATGTTCAATTTTCAACAAGCACAATTCCTAATTTTATGGTGGACATGTGATAAGTGAAACCTGAACGGCCTAAGATTGTGGTAACATATGGCTGCAGCACAATCTATGATAAATTGACATGCAGCATGTAGCAGGCTAACACATCCTCTGGAGGCCAAGATACTTGAGCAGATTACTTTGTTGTTTACGGTAAAGGGACCAAGAAGATAGTGCCTGGCACACATATAACAAGGCTGCTAGCATTTTTTCCCTGTAAAACTGTTTTTTTAAGCTCATGAGGACCGGGAAATGCTGAGTGTAGGGAAAGAGAAGGTTCAATAAGAAAAATCTGACAGGCAATTGTTAATTGATTCTCTACGGTGTGTGTTCTTGGTAGTTTAGGTGAGTCACATGGATGATGTAGACAGTGACTTGAGCATCTCAAGAGTTGTGAATTAGAACATAGATATAGACACAAGCATATTTACATAATGAAATTATTTGTTTCTTTTTAAGAGGCCCAGAAGTTGAAAGACCAATATTTTTTCGGAGTGCAATATTTTGAGATAATTTTGAAAAGAAATAAAATGAAAGTATGATACCAAAATTCAGTTCAAAATTCAAATCCCTTTTGCATTGACTGATAATTCTTTAAAGATATATTATGTACATGAGATGGGAAGCATTTTACGACCCAGTCTTCCTTTTGATTCCTCCCAATTCAGAATGTAGGGTTCTAATTCATTATTTAAGACATGTTTCTTTCTTGTAAGAGGATGATATCTGCTTTTCAAAACCCTAGTCAAAGGAAATGGAAGGGAACAATATTTTTAGTATTTATGATCTGAATTGGATCACTATATAATTGGCATCTATTTTCGTACTCTGATTGGAAAAATTGGAGCTATTGATTTGTGGTCCCATCAAGGTAGGAATTTAAAATGGTGGACACCCGACAAAATTCATAACTAGTCGGATAAAGGTGAACTATCTGATTATATTTATCTTTTAACACAAGGATAAATAATAAAACTACTCTATAATAATGGTAACTGCAACATGCTATGCTTTGCCCGTACTGATTCACCCTCTTATTCTAAACCTAGTCTAGGGCCATAGATCCGTAATGAATTTGCTTGAACATGCCACCAGATGAAGTGCACGTATCCAATCCCATTATGTATAACATAACTATTTCACAATTGTGTTAAAAATCTAGTGACCAATACATGAAGTAGCCATCAAAACATGGAAAATAATGACCAACCTTTCTTGATAAATTCCTTTCTTAGAAAAGCTTCCGGCACATGTTTAACAGAAAATGGCCATCAAAACTATAATTTCCATGATAAGTATTAAAGTGAATTAGCACCAAGATCCTTGTATATGTTTACAAACAAATGAAGTGGCTATGTAAGATATAGTTTTCCATGACATGTAGAACATTGAATAGATGAATCAACAACTTTGAAGCCTGAAAATGCCTACTGAAGATTATAATGTAAGAATGATTTATATACAAAACTTTGCAGTTATGATGTTATTTAAAAATTTAATTGTTCCTATTGCTTATGTAGGGATGTTCCCTCCACATGCTAAGTTATTAAAAAAAAGTATTTACAGGACACAATAAGAATTTTTTTCTGTACAGATGCCCAAATACCTCTATCCTAGTGATGAGAACCCTGTACAATGTAGTCCAAGACCTCAAGTGTTTAGCAAGAACAATTTTCCTTCCTCGATCTTAAAATCTCCCAAAATGAATTATCAAGGTAGATTGCTATAACCATTCTATCCGACAATGACCTGAAATTCTTTCCAGGAGGCCATCTAGGATACAGTATCTCAATCCTTTCTCGAGTCCCAAATACAACAAAGTCAGGCATTCAAGCACTGTTTGCTCTATATCATCACCATAGCATAGCAACAAAGCTCTGAACCAATACTCTTTTGACTTGCAGCAAAAAATATTTTATTATGGAAAAATCACAAGCAATCCTCCATGTCTACAATGCAGATCAGGTTATAATTCTTGACTATATGTATACTTATAGCATGCTTCACATAGTTATGAGTTGATTGTATATGTCATGCTTAAAGCTTCACTCAATATCATCTTTATGTGACCACCAGTAGTTCTCAAATGAGGCTTTCCCCTTCTACCAAAATAAACCTCCAAATCATGTCACTCATATAGGTAATATGGTGTGCCCAGAACAAACAATGGATTTGATGTAGAAGCAACAAGCGGCCAATTATAGATATGTATATAGATAGAAAAGGAAAGACAGAAAGCAAAGTGGGCTCAATGACAAAATATGTTGGGTCTTCAAATCCAAGGAAAGACTTACACATACTTGGAATTCTGCCCTGCTGGAACTCTGCCTCGACCGGAACCTTGCCCCTGGCAACATTCCAACCGGGGCAGAGTTCCAACTGGGGCAGATTTCCAGCCAGGGCAGAGTTCCAACCGAGATAGAGTTCCAGTCGAGGCAGAGTTTCAGCCGGGTAAAGTTCCAGTCGAGGCAGAGTTCTCTTCGAGGTGAAGTTCTAGTCGGGGCAGAGTTCCGATAAGGTGGTATGCATGACGTAAGCAACATCTTCTTTGGAACCCTGCCCCGATTGGAACTCTGCCCTGATTGGAACTCTGCACCGGTTGGAACTTTGCCCGGGTTGGAACTCTGCCCCGTTGGAACTCTGCCCAGGCTAGAACTCTGCCCCGCTTGTTGGAACCCTGCCCTTGATGGAACCCTGCCCTTGTTGGAACTATGCCCCAGCTGGAACTCTGCCCCGATTGGAACTCTACCCAGCTAGAACTTTGACCCAGCTGGAAATCTGCCCAGGGCAAAGTTCCAGCCGGGGCATGCATGCCGGGGCAGAGTTCTAGCCGGGGCAGAGTTCCAGCCGGGGAAAAGTCACAACTCCCTCTAGCCGGGGCATGCATGCCCAGGGCAGAGTTCCAGCCGGGGCATGCATGCTGGGGCAGAGTTCCAGCCAGGGAAACTTGAGCTGGTGAAAATTAGGGCTTGAACATTACTCTACACTTACAAGCTAAATTCATTCTCTCTGTGGCTGAAATAGGTCCACACCTGCCATATATTTTTAATTCTTAACAGGCCATGGTAAATGGGACAGTGAGCAACAAAGATTAATAATTTTAATATAAGAGTGAACTATCAAAGGGGCATTGATGATTGATTCACTAGTGAGGTTGACTAAGTGACAAGCTGTCTGCTATGGTTTCGTTAATAGTGGATTTGGCCTATATGTATGGCATGATTTTAAGAAGGGACGGGGCTAGATGCAAGTATTGACTTTGGCAGAGTCAATACCCTTCAAACCTAGCTTCTAAGCTGAAGCAAGTTTGTCCTTCGCAGTGTAGACTGCAACCTATCAAAGGCATGTTTCTTGAAGCAATACCCACACAAAAAATATATTATCATAAGAGCAAGCATGTGTCTAGATTCCCAAGTAATTGAAAATAATTGTTTAGTTCGAATTAACTGTAGACTTGAGTTGTATTTTTGCGTGGTATTTTTGCTTGAACTCATGCTGATGTGCATCAATATTTATCATTCACCCTATTTTCTTTATGTCAACACTTGTATTATATCAGAATAGTGTGACTTGAATAAATTTTGAGGGAATTACTTGTGACATTTTTAAATGATAGGCCCTTTCACTAATGAATCACTCGTGGGAATAGAACCTGGGTGGAGAGGAAAACACATTCCATCCCACAACCACTTAAGCTAGACCCAATTGACTAACTCCAACTTGTATTATGGATCAATGTGTGATACTTATAATCATACTAGTGAATGGTGGTTTGTTATCGCATTTATCATTGTGATGTAGAATTTGTCTATATATATTAGTCAGCTTCTAAGTTTTAAGTGGTTAGATCTAGCTGGATATGAGAGATTCTCTTCAACTAATTTAGCTTCTCCATCAATATGTGGTTAAAATATTCTCTCAACAAGTTGTTAGTGTGACAAGATAGTGTGTTTATCTTGACACAAATCTTCATATATTTGTATATGGCCTATCACATTGTTGAATAGATCAATCATTACATCCTTGGTGTGTGGAAATGGTGTCTTATTTCCCCTTTCTGAACATGATATCAGAGCTAATACAGGCCTAACTCTCTCATGAGAGTGTAGTGAGTGATTGTTAAGGTGTGTCCATTTTAGTGTGTGAGCCACTGTTTCTCTGTGATGTTTCCTGTTGTATGAGTTGTCCATTGATTTGGTGCATTGATCCAAGCGTAATCATGACCACTTGTGTTTCCTATTGTGTATTGCAATCAGCGTGTTTTGCATGTCAACTGGATGGTCAAAGCAATGGATGAAGATAGGATTCCAATGAGAAAAATGAAACATTGGATCTAGTACATCTACCAAAAGGTAAAAACTATATTAGAGTTAAATGGGTTTACAAAACCGAGTTCAATGAGAAAGGTGAAGTTGAAAAGTACAAGGCCATGTTAGATACAATAAGGAATGTATTAGCCATAGCAGCTCAAAACAAGAGAAAAGAATATCAAATGGATGTGAAGTTAGCATTTTAAAATGGTTATTAAGAAGAAGAAGTTTATTTGGAGTAGGCGTATAGATTAAAGAAATCTTTCTATGGGATTAAGCAAGCTCCTAGAGCTTGGTACAGTGGGATTGACATATGGCAAGTAATGGCTTGAACAAAAGTAGAAGTGAGTGCATAGTGTATACAAAGATTAATAAACAAGGCCAAATATTGATTGTTTGTTTTTATGTGGATGATATGATCTTCACATATGTCAGTAGACAAGTTTAAATCATCTATGAAACAAGAATTTGAAATGACTAATTAAGGGTTAATGGGATACTTCCTTGGTACTTAAATTGTCTAATTAGTTTCAGGAATTTTTGTGGATTAAATGAAGTATGCTAAGGATGTGCTAAAAAGGTTTAGGTTGATGAACTATAAATCAACAAAAACTCCAATTGCAATAGGGACAATACTCAACAAAGAAGATAGTGGATTCAATGTTGATCCTAGTTTGATCCTAGTTCCAACCAGGGAAAAATACAACCATTGAGGTTGAGGTCAAGCTTTTCATCCAAATGATGAGCAAACAACAAGCTCCTAATCTTCTTAAGTATAATACCTAGTAGATGGGTTCTACAAGACAAAGAAATATAGCTAGGGCAGAGTTCCAGCCGGGGCAAAGTTTCAGGTGGGCAGAGTTCCAACCAGGGCAGAGTTCCAACCGAGGCAGGGTTCCAGCCGGGGTAGGGTTCCAGCCAGGGCAGAGTTCCAGCCAAGGCAGAGTTCCAGGCGGGGAAAAGTTCTAGGCGGGGCAAAGATCCAGGTGGGGCAGAGTTCTTAGGGCTCAAAGGTCATGACAAGGTACCGTTACGAGGATTTGTGCACCAAGAATGGGCCTCGAGGCCTTGATCAAGGCTGAGGGAGGAAATCAAGGGACTTATATGCCAAATGAAGCTTCTTGGGCTCATGGGCCATGATGAGGGCCTTGAATCATCACACATCCTCTAGATGGGATCATTGACTTTTGAATGGGATATAGGTGGCATTAGAAGGTTTTTCACAATAGAGATTTGTCTAAGGGCTTTTACCATGATAAGGGAGGAAAATAAGTATCGTGAACACAAAATGAGGCTTCTATGGTTCATGGGCTATGGACAAGGACTCAAAACACCACATAATCCCTCCAGAGCAAACCTTTGGCCTTTGAGTGGGATGTGGTTTCCATTAGGACATTTTATACACCAATGATAGGTTTCATGGTTTTGACCATGCTAGGGGAGGAAATCAAGGGATATAGCCTTTCATTGAAGCTTCTAGGGTTCACGGGCCATGAACGGGGTTTCAAACCACCATATAAGTGAAACAAGAAAGAGATCAATGAACCAAAAAGATCAACCAGATACCAAATAGAAATTGACAAAATAGAAACTCAAGCATTTCCATTATGCCATCAAATAGATGTCTTCGCAAAGTTATAGCCGGGGAAAAAATACCACCATTGAGGTTGAGGTCAAGCATTTCATCCAAATGATGATAAAACAACAAACACCTAATCTTCGTGCGTATAATACCTAGTATATGGGTTCTGCAAGACAAAGAAATCCAACCAGGGCAGAGTTCCAGTCGGGGTAGAGTTCCAACCAGGGCAAAGTTTCAGTCAAGGCAAAGTTCCAGCCGGGACAAAGTTCTAGTCGAGGAGGAGTTCCAGTCGGGGCAGAGTTCCAGCCAAGGTAGAGAATGGACACACCAAAATAGAAACCCTACCTGAATCAACTTACTTGGTCTCAGACCAAGAATGCCAGGAGATAATTAGGGGCCCTAGGGTACCTTATAGGGTCTTACTCCACCCTAGTTAACTGAATATGGTACCATCCTACTTGAGAATGGGTCTTGCATCTACATGAACTTTAACAGTTGTTATCCCTAATGTTGTCACATACAATGTACTTATATATGGACTTTGCAAAGAAGTCAAGTTCAACAACGGAAACATGCAAGTTCAAGGACAGGTTTCCAGTCAAGGAAAAGTTCCACTGGGGTAGAGTTCTAGTCGGAGCAGAGTTCTAGTGGGGAAAAGTTCTAGCCGGGGTAGAGTTCCAGTCGGGTCAAAGTTTTAGCTAGGAAGAGTTCCAACCGAGGCAAAGTTCCAGCTAAGGCAGGATTCCAACAAGGGAAGGCTTCCAACCTTTCAGGGTTCTCCTTTGACTAGGTTTTACCTTCTTGGACAGACTGGTTTTGTATAGGTTGGGTGTCACCTTTCTAGGAAGGTCGTGACCTTAGATAGAGGGTGAACGCAAAAGTCAAGTACCTTGTTCTTCTTCTTCATCTAGGTTAATTGGGCGATAGTTCCAATCTTATGCTCCTTGCTATTTGCATACCTCTCGTAATGTGTCATATGTTGCATACTTGCATGTGTCATATGTTGCATACCTCTTGTCATTAGTGCTTGGATGCATTAGGAAATCCCCCTTACCAATAAGATCTAAAGTGAAGAGAAGATGTTGCTTACGTCATGAATACCACCTTGTCAGAACTCGGCCTCGACTGAAACTTCGCCCCAAAGAGAACTCTGCCTTGGTTAGAACTCTGCCCCGGTTGGAACTCTACCCTAGCTGGAACTCTACCCCAGTTGGAACTTTGCCTCGGCTGGAACTCTGTCCTGGTTGGAACTTTTCCAGGGGCAATATTCTGGTCGGGGCAGAGTTCCATCAGGGTAAAATTCCAATCAGAGCAGAGTTCCAGCCGGGGCAGAGTTCCAACCATGTCACAGTTCCAGCCAGGGAAAAGTTACAGCCGGGGCAGAGTTCCAGCGGAGGCATGCATGCCAGGGCAGAGTTCCAGCTGGAACTCTGCGAAGACATCTATTTGATGGCATAATGGAAATGCTTAAGTTTCTATTTTGTCAATTTCTTCTTCGTATCTGGTTGATATTTTGGGTTCGTTGATCTCTTTCTTGTTTCACTTATATGGTGGTTTGAAACCTCGTTCATAGCCCATAAAACCTAGAAGCTTCAATGAAATCCTATAGCCCTTAGTGTAAAGAACTGTTTCAAATCGAAGGGGAGATGTGCCAAATCAAAAGAAGAAAATTAGTGTAAAAATCATAGGCCTTTCAATTGAGGATAAGATTAAGCAAACTGTTCAAAAGAATAGATGTTTAATACATACTTGATATGCTTTTGGTTCTGTAGCATTGATTGTTCCATGAAAAACAACATAGTCCATGTCGATTAATGTGCATACAATATCAAATAGAAGCTTTGGTCTATCTTTGCACAAAATGTTAACCACTGAATAATCTTTCTCTAAACAGTTATGTACAGTCACTAAAGGTCCGAATTTATCTTCTGCAGATCCCAATAAACCTCTATCAACCCTTTCATAGTCTTGATCAACAAACATCATTTGATGAAGCCGTTTGTTAGTATGTGTAACACCCATAGAACAATTGTCTTTGCACCTCTTATATCATTATTCCCTCTCAAAACATTTTACAAGAACTCTCTGATCCTAGAAAGCCTTTCAAGATCATCAATAGGAGCACATGTGGCCTCATTAGTAACATAAACCACAGAGGCAACTCTCATGTTATGGGTCCATACCTCAACCCCTATAACATTACACTTGAGATCTACAAGTATAGCAAATACTTCAGAAAGTAGGCCTGGTATGTCTGTTCTAGTTAGCTCAATCACTATGTGCTCTGATGCAGTCTTCAATCCCACATATCTCCTCAGAGAAGGTAAGAAACAGGCATTTGTTCCTAGTGACTGCAATGAGAACAAAAATCCAGAGTCAGACGATGTTGGAGACTAAAGTTAGATGGTGAAAATAGACCTAATTGTATGGACTAGGTCAATGGAAACCATTAATACCGTTTGAATACACCCAGTTACACCTTTGTTTGTTAGCTTCTTGGCATCCGCATCTGTCACATGAAATACTGCCCGAACCAAAAGTTGCAGTGTTATATTGTATTCAAAGAATTGTAACAGAATGTCACAAAAATAGCCCTCGAAAGAACAACACCATATATGATGAAATCAGGAAAAGATGAAAGGGTAGAAAACTTACCATCCATGAACCATATCAAATTGGGAATGGTTCCAAAACTTAGAGCCCTATTTGAAATTTCATATTGACACATCTCTATTGTGCAAAACCTTCTAATGGCACCTATATCCCATTCAAAGGCCAATGATCCAATCTACAACATGTGTGTTGATTCAAGGCCTTCATCGTGGCCCATTAGCCCAAGAAGCTTCATTTGGCATATAAGTTCCTTGATTTCCTCCCTCAACCTTGATCAAGGGATCGAGACCCATTCTTGGTACACAAATACTCGTTATGGTGCCTTGTCATGACCTTTGAGCCGCAAGAACTCACCGCGCCTGGAACTCTACCCCGTCTGGAACTCTGCCTCGGCTGGAACTTTGTCGCGCATGGAACTCTACCCCGCCTGGAACTCTGCCTTGGCTGGAACTTTGCCGTGCATGGAACTCTACCCCGCCTGGAATTGTGCCTCAGATGGAACTCTATCTTGGCTGGAACTTTGCCCCACCTAAAACTATGCTCGCTTGGAACTCTACCTCGCCAGAACCATGCCCAGTTCGAACTTTTCCCCGGCTGGAACTCTGCCCTAACTAGAACTCTGCTCTGGCTGGAACTCTGTCCCGGCTGGAACTTTGCCCTGCCGGAACTCTGCTTTGACTGGAACTATGCCCTCTAATGGAACTCTGCCCTGGCTGGAACTGTGCCCCGGCTGGAACTCTGCCTCGGCTGGAACTATGCCTCGGTTGGAATTGTGCCCTCGCTAGAACTATGCCCTGGTTGGAACACTGCCCCAACTGGAACTTTTTCCATTTAACATTACCAACATAGAATTGTGAAGATTCTAAATATCTAAATATTTGCTAGCTCAATAACTCTCTATAGGAAGTACGTTCGACAATGCATGAACTTTATTGGAAGGAACAAGAACCTCACAGGAACCCTTCCCTTGTTGGAACTCTGCCCTAGCTGGAACTTTTCCCCGGTTGGAATCGTGCCCCATTGGAACTGTGCCCGGCTGGAACTTTGCCTCACTGTAAATCTGCCCTTGGCTGGAACTTTGCCTCGACTGGAACCTTGCCCCTAGCTAGAACTCTGCCTCCTTAAGAATCCAAATATCTAAATATTTGCTAGCTCAATACATTCGACAATGCATGAACTTTTGGAAGGAACTCTTCCCTCACAGGAACCTTGCCCCGATTGGAACTCTGCCCTGGCTAGAACTGTGACCTGGTTGGAACTCTGGACCTATTCCAAGATCATATCATTGTACAATTCTCTGTTGATACGGGACAATGTGTCCCTTCTCTGCTATACTGTGGCTACCGTGTCCCTTTCTCTACTAAACTGTGACTGCTGTAGCATGACTGTGTCAAACCCTAGATGATAGGTCAATGGTGGTGTTAAGTTTGCTATAGGGAGCTATGAATTTTACCTAGCTGGAACTCTGCCTCGGTTGGAAGTCTGCCCTCGCTGGAACTTTGCTCTGATTGGAATTATGCCCTACTGGAACTCTGCATGCATGCCCCGACTGGAACTCTACCCTCGAATGGAACTATACCCCGGTTCGAACTATGCCCTGGTCGGTGCAGAGTTCCAATCGAGGAAAAGTTCCAATCGGGGAAGAGTTCCAACCGAGGCAGAGAATGGACACACCAAACTAGGAACCCTACATGCATCAACCTACTTCTAGTCGGAGCAGAGTTCCAAGGGGGAAAAGTTCCAGCCGGGGCAGAGTTCCTTCCGGGTCAAAGTTCCAGTTGGGCAGAGTTCTAACCGGAGCTGAGTTCCAGCCAGGGCAGAGTTCCAACAAGGGAAGGGTTCCAACAAGTGGGGCAGAGTTCTAGCTAGGTAGAGTTCCAGCCCGGGCAGAGATCCAGCTTGTTTTATCCCATGCAATCCATACACACCTGGACAGAAACTTGGGAAGAAACGAAGCCTGTATGTATGACTATTGAACACAATATATATTTCAATTAACGCCAATGGAGAAATTCATTAGAATTTGGAGAACAATAACATATAACCCCAAGGGGTTCATATGTCTATATACAAGCTTAATAGAATCAAAAGATCATTGTATTTCCAAAATGAATATTTCATGCCACCTTGAGTATTTCCCCTTTTCTTTCACCTTTCTCAATCTATGTTTTGGTTTTGGCAGCTGCTGAATTTTGATTTGGATAACCTTGTGAGTGTATATATGGATAATGAAGACCAATATGTCAATTTGTTGTAACCTTTTCTTTATCAGATGCACTACTAGTTAACTTCTTCTCATTATCCCTTCTTGCTTGAGAAGGTGTGGGAAGATTAAAGCAACTATTTATGATTAGATGTGTTTGCAGATCACATCTCTGGGATACTAGGTGGGTAAGAGTAGTCACAACATCCACAATTACGGGAATCATTGTGGCTTGTCCCTGGACACACATTGCTTCCACAACAAGAGATTGAAATAATCTCCTCATAGGATAGCAGGCTTGAAGCAATGGGTTAACCATCTATGAAAACTCCCTTCAATCCTTAAATAATGGACGTGCCTGAAATGGCCAAATGTAAGCCACTCAATGCGTCTAACTATAAAATATAGTATAAAAATAGATTTTCAATATTATGAAGGGATCTACCAAAAGGTAGTAGGATCCAAAGAAATGCTTCTAGGCCTACACATAGTTTAAACATATTCATTATATTAATGCCTTTGAAGTCAAACAAACAATGAGACAAAACAATCCCTTTTATCTAACATTAAACAAAGTTAAGCAAATATCTATTTGTGTATGAACATCCTCCAATACTTCATCCATGTAACACGTGAAATAAGTTAAAGGGAAAGAAGATCGACATACCAAATAAACAAGATTGTGCTCCCCTTGCCGACCTAGAATTGTCAATGGCTTTCCTACCTATGATTAATTTTAAACACCCTAAAAATTGTAGACACTTGATTTTATTGTCAACTGACCAGCCATAGCATACTCTGGTGCATAATATCCATAGGTTTCCATCACACAGGTTGAAACGTGAGTCTTATCTCCAATAGGCCCAAGTTTGGCTAATCCAAAATCAAATAACTTAGAATTATATCATTCATCTAGTAAGATATTGGAGCATTTCAAATCTCAATATATCATTCGCGTGTTGGCTTTGTCAAGCAGGTATTCCAACCCTTTAGCAGCACCTACAACTATTTACATTCTAGGCTTCCAATCTAATGGATCTTTATCAGGTAGAAGATCTGCAGAAACCAACTTATTCTCATTTAATGTTGATTTCCAATTTAATTACACACACCCATGACAAAGATTGTTGCATTATATATTTATAACAACAAAAGAACTAAGGTATTCATGAAAATCGCATTCACCCTCAAACTACACAAAATAAGGTGGTTTGAGATATCAATACCATAAAGGTGATATTCCAATGATACCAAGGGCATGTACTCATAAACCAATATCATTTGATCACCATCAATACAATATCCAATAAGGTTAACAAGATTACGATGATGCCAGAGACTAAGCATCAAAACTTCAACAAGAAAGGAGTAAGCTACCGACGTGATGATTTTGCCCGGAGGTAATCGTCGCGCCAGCACTCCGGCCATCGTTCAGGGTTTTTTTCTCCATCACCGGCCTCCGTTCACACATCATCGTGGCTTCCCCATTTGTCCTCTCTCCATTTTCGTCAAGGTTCATCTCCGTCTCCCTACGTTCGCGGCCGTCTATTCATTTAATTCTCCACCAACCTGATTTAATTATAGAAAGTGTAAAGCACAGCTGAGCTTTTGGGACTCCACCTTGGCTGCAAAATGAAGTGTCTTTACCAATGTCCTGGAGGGGGAGGTTTTACAATTGCAGGCAAATTTGCATCTATGCCCACTGCCACCATGGTGATTCACCGCCATGTCTCATCTTTCATTTATATTTTGGTTGAAAAATAGTGGAACATAGACTAGTACAAATAGGCAGGCAACTATATTTATTACTTTATCTGCAAGCTGAATACATAGATTTGAACCATGTGACAAAGTGGATAATACTGGTTTTCTGGTAATTGTTTATAACTGACCAAAATTGACCCAAGAGAAACACTTATTTTGCAAAAAGGCCTACAAAATAAAGCCATCTAAATAAATTTATGTTCAACAAACTTTATTTTTTTCAAATCAGTAACATTTAACAAGAAAAACACAGCTCTAATAGCTAAACTCGTACCAAGTTCTTTGGCATTATAAGAGTTAGAATAAATCACATAATTTGACATCCACTTTGGTCTCCACTTTAAATATGATCCAACTGAGAATAGATAATAGCAGATAATATGATCCAATGTCTATCAGCACAGCAAAGTAGCTCCTCCAATCACATCACAAACATCGAAGCCCTGATATGCCACCAAAATGGAAAATTGGCATCAACTAAAAATTTGCATTACGAGGAAATATCAATTGGTTTCAGCCCTATTACTTGTGTCTATCGTAGGTCCTACCCTTGCTCTAAATCTAACATTACTTGCCATTTGCAACTATAAGCTCTAAAACACTATCTAGATAAATAAACGACCAACTTGTACTTTGAAAAAATCTAACAAAGAGGGAATATTAAACGAAGAAGAAGAATCATCACTCTTTTAACCAATAATAAAAAATTAATACATATGCAGGACTACAATATTCCAATCCCTTTCAAAAACAAAATAAAACAAAAAATGTGGTAGCAGAACCCAAATAAAAAATGCTAAATTGCATTGCCATAACAACATCATGTCAAATTGTTGGTATCATGGTAGGACAAAGGAAGTTAAGTTGAACTCCAATGGAAGTACATATGTCATAAAAAAAGACATAATAACAATATGGAGAGCAGATAAGAAATTGGCAAACACGACATTAAAACCATAAGAAATGTGAAGGAACCTTGCCCCATCTGGAATTTTTTGGTTTGTTCTCTTCCCCTATGTGGAGGGTGGCCAACATGAGTAGGGAAAATCATCGTCAAAATTAAACTTAAGGAAATCATGTCAATTCTTCTGCATAGAAATATTCATGACCAACCTCTTTTAAGATACAATTTAAGCTATATGCATAAGCAATAACGCTATATAATGGTGTAAAATGAATAAATCAGGTTTCTTTCTGACAAAAACGATTAGATATTAAAGTGGAACTTTCAAATTCTGGAGTTGAAGAATGCCAAGTAGAAAGAAAAATGTCCCTGATCATGAAGAGCTCTGAAACTCAATGAAAAAATATTGTTTTAATTATATAAATATAGATGAAAAAATAATAAAGTATCAACCATGTGAAGCAATGGTTATTACCAATACAACTTCCCAGTTCAGTGAAAATCAATTTCTTTTGGAATTTATAATTTACAATGTGTATTACTATCATTGCATCCAAGACATTTCATACATCATGTCAACATCAAAAAAATGGGGAAATGACCATTGCTTCACTATCATTGCATCCAAGACATTTCATACATGATGTCAACATCAAAAAGACAAGGTAATAACCATTGCAATGTGTATTACTATCATTGCATCCAAGACATTTCATACATCATGTCAACATCAGGAAAATGGGGAAATGACCATTGCTTCACTATCATTGCATCCAAGACATTTCATACATGATGTCAACATAAAAAAGACAAGGTAATAACCATTGCTATCAGAAAACCAACAGATGTCAACTGCAACCTTTAATGTATTTTACTGGAAATAGGTATACCTTTTTATCAGTGACATGTATATATCCATCAAGTTATTTTGTAGTAATAACTAAAAGAGATCTCATCCAGACAATGAACATCAATATATTTCTAATACATAGATGTCTTTTATCACTTTAGGTATTTATTCAACCATTCTAGCATTTTGTCATGAGCCTCTTCAACATTCTTTAAGGAAACTTCATCATTCTCATCGTATCTTACAGTCCAGCCATGAGCAACCCCAGGATAAATTTTAACAAAGCTATCTACCTGCAATAAGAAACAGGCCAAAGAGGTATCCAAATATGTTCATCCAATAACCCAGGAAAATAGAAAAGCATTTCCTGCACAAAAGAGGAATGGCAATGTAGAATGTAACAAATAAATGCAACACCTTTGAAGACATTGTAATGAACACTAGTTCAGTTACAGGAAACATCCAACATAGGAAGGGTAACATAAATAATCCATACAGATACAAAAATATTTTGAAGACATTGTAATGAACACTAGTTCAGTTATAGGAAACATCCAACATAAGAAGAGTACCATAAAGAATCCATACAGATACAAACATATATAATTGATAATGAATAAGTGAGTCAATACAATAGCATGTTAGATTGTGTGCACTTTTAGTCATGTGCCCTCTAAACATCATTCTTCTTCTTATTATTATATGTACTTTATGTCTGTTACATTGCCTCCCCTTTCAAAGTTGCTTTCTCCTCAACATTCAACAATTTTCAGGATAGCCCCTTCAACATTCAACTTTCAACACAGCCCCAAAAATCCCCACCCAATAACCTGAATCCAATCCATTTTATACATAAAGCATTCACAAACATTGATTGAAGTTGTAAGTGGAGGGAAAATAAGTCCAGCGAACTACCCGAACCCTGAAAGTGACTGCAGCCATTCAAAGGGTTGGAATTCCAAAAGAAAATGACTTGAGCAAATCAGTTACTGGCGAAGGCTACATTGCACTGTCCGAAGGAATGAGTTTGCAAGCTGAAGGACCTAATGCAATGAAATCAGTAATCATAGTACTGTCCCATCCCCATTTAGGACTTGATGTTGTGATGATTATACATAGGATCGCCATAGTCGACGGGCTTAAAATCCACTGGTTTATAAACGCCTGTGGTTTCTTGTACATCTCCAAAGACAACTTCATTAGTTGTATCATAATCCCTTTCAAAATATGTTTCAGGAGTAGATGAATGATGTCTCAATGGCTGCACATGGTCTTGATTGTCTTCATCTTGATAATATCCATGATTTTGATTGATAGACCTATTAGAAATAAACAGACTCATATATTCTCTTGCGAGCCCATAATCACCATTATGTAAACCAGATGAGGAAGGAGGAGAGATGGGTGCATCGATTTCTGGCTCCCTGAATGTCACTGTTTTCTTTTTTCTTGGTGTTAGTTGGGGTTCAATATCATCATCATCATCTGGAATAAGGCTATCCCGAAGTGGCCATAAATTTCCTTTCTTGTAAGGAGATTTTTTTTCTAAATCCACCCGTAATATAGGAAAACAAACCTCCAATGATCTCAGCAATAGACTTCAAAATGTCTACAAAGAACTTCCCAAAGAAAACCCAGCCACCATCGTGGATTTCTTCTTCTTCGTTGATGGGGATAAATGAGGATCTCTCTCATCCTTTGGCAAGACCAGGCAAATTTTTCGACTTTCCTGATTTGTTTTGAATTCCCTGGCATCGATACGCAAACAATGAGATTTGAAAGACCTATGCAAGTAACTAAGACACAAGTTTTGCAGTGGAAATTGTAACCTTAAGGATCTGCTTTTCTACCATTAATATTTATTTCCTCTTCTTCATCAAAGAAGCTGCAAATGTTGTTTGTATTATATCAGGGCTATGACAGGCCACAATCAAAGTCGATTGTCATGATCTACCAAAGACAAAGAACAATGTAACACAAAAAATTGAAATTACCCTTCATGAAAAAACAACAGTTGCAACTCCTTGTTGAAATTGAGCGAGCAGATAGCCATAGAAAACAACTCCTCCCATTAAAAGAATCCCTGCAGGTTAGTAATGCAATGTAAACAACACGCTCAGCAACAGTCTCAAACTCAACAGTCCAAAGGATCACTTTAGGGAAGTTTCTCTTGAAGGAATAAGCCAGATCATGGCTGAGATTGGTGACATACTGATACACTGTGCAGCTTACTGGATGCAGATGAATCCAAAGGCCCAAATACTTTTCTAGGTACTCCAGAGGAATTGAGAGGACCTGAAGAAATCGGACCAGAAGTAATGAGCCCAGTTTCAAGGAGCGAGGGGGGAAGGGGCCCAAAATTTTGTCGGGCAGCAGTGGGGACCCCTCCAGAAAGAGGACTAGAAGTCTTCTTAACAGATTCCTCATTCCTAGAGAGTGGTCCTGAGTTGGAATTTTGTCTTGCTGAACTTGTGCATGGTACAGAACCTGGAACTACAGACGATATAGGTCCTGATACTGAAAATTTTGAGAGTGTTGTTGAGTTTGATGCATCCGTCAGCTTCACACATCCGTCTGCCCTCAACTCCTCCAAAGATGTCAATGATTCCATACTTGGCAGCTCTTCTAATTCAGAGCACCCACTGACATTGAGCAGTCGAAGTTTTGTCTGGTGTGCCAAAACCCCGTATGCCCTTCAGCTTCACACATCCGTCTGTGCTCAACACCTCCAAAGTTACCAATGTTTTCATACCTGGCAGCTCTTCTAACTCAGAGCATCTTGACAAGTTCTTCGATGGTGAGAAGAGGCAAGTTCTTCGATGGTGAGAAGAGGCAGGGGAGATCTTCGGGATCCCGGGATCAAGAGGTTTGAATTTGAGATTCTCAGGTTGGTGGAGAATTAAATGAATAGACGGCCGCGGACGGAGGGAGACGGAAATGAACTTGACAGAAGGAAACGGAGAGAGGATGAACGGGGAGGCCATGACGTTGTGTGAACGGACGCCGGCCGGAGTGCCGGCGCGACGATTGCCGCCCTAGCTTACTCCGTTGGAGAATGTTCTTCTCTGCCTTGAAAGAACTGCCTTGATACGTGGTAGTTAACAGGCATCTTGAAATTTCCACTGTCACCCAATTCATCGAATTAGTGATGCGTGATAGTTGGCAACTTGGCAGGCACCTTGAGAATTTAACTTTCACCAAATTCATCGAATTATTTCGCACTGCTATATTAATTCATCTGTCTATGTGTTAGAGCACGCCCAAATCAGCAGAGAAAAGTAAAATTGTCAAGACACAGCGAAGGGATAATCAGGCTCCAGCGAGGTGAGTTTATGTTATAAGGGATTGCATGCTTAAATATGCTAAGCATTTTTGTATACCAACCCAGAAATGAAGCTTCCATGTTTAATCTAAAAGCCAGAAGAATATTATTTTTGGGCATGGGTTTTCTGAATATAGTAAAATATGATATACTATCTTTTACTTTTTTGCTTATAAGGGAACAAAGGCACTCACGGACAAACTGTTGGATATCTCCCATCAACCGGTCTGTGGAGCACTTAGCTTCTCTGGAAGCAGCCATGCATTACTGTATGTATTTCCTCTGTCACTCTTAAATATAGTGTGTTTTTAAGGTTTGACCATCTTTTTATTAGTGGTACGTGTACCATCTGAAAGCCAATTAAAGTCGAAATGTTTTCTATCTCGATCCGTTTAAACTGTAGGGGAACTGGATTCAAGCGCCGATGAAAGTATCGTCGCCAATCCTGAAACTACCTTCAGTGTTGACAAAGGTGCAGGAACGGTATGCAAATCCATGGTCTCTGTTTTTCCTGTTTTTTTTTGTTATAAAGAATGGGTTTAACCTCTTTACCGTGGCAGGATAATAAGCTTGGCGGATTATATTGTTCACCATTACATGGAGGCCCTGGGGGAAGTTTCTGGAACGACGGAACGTACTCAGGGATTCGCCGGATTACACTGACTGCAACCGAGCGGACATTAACTTCACTACAACTCGCTTATGGTATCGAAGGGGATATGAGTGTGAAGAATAGATATGTCCACGGAGTTCGTCATGGAGGTACAGACGGTGAAAAAATAGTGGTATGTCACAACTGCATATTCCTCGTGAATTTGTAAGGTCACGCAGAGTATATGCATAGCATATCCCGCTCATCTTAATACTATGTATGAAACGTAACTCATTTCTATTGACCTAATGGCCTTCTCGTACTCTGCTTGCAGTACGATCTGAACTATCCAGAAGAAATCGTCACTAAAACCAGTGGATATTATGGGACTCATAAGTTTAATTGGTTTCAGACTTTTGTTTTTTCTTTCTTTCTTTTCTTTTTTTTTTGACAAGAACACCCTTTGATTTTTTGGGCGGAGTCGGGGACTTATATTTTGATCACTCCGGGAAAAATGTCACTCTGAGGACTCCCCTGTGGGAATCGAACCTGGGCCAGTGATGGACACTCCCACCGATTTAACCGCTAGACCACAGCTCAACCAACCATGTGGGCCAGAGCATGGGACTTATTTTGAAACCAACCAGCAGGAGGGAAAGATTATAGGGATCCATGGGTTTGGGAGTGTAGGTTTTGTGGACTCGATCGGAGTCTATATGATGAAGTCATGAAGTAATAAACATGGAAGAGGTTTCCTTGACTAATACTGCTCGTTGTCGTAACGTTCAGGAGTAATGATCTTCAACAAATTTTGATTTTGGATTTGTATAACTTGGGATTTTTTGGGGCTTTTTTTAGATGTTTAAGTAGCCCATGTTTTGAAGACTTTTGAAAGAAGGCGTGGTAATTTCCTGAAATTGTCTCTATCTTATAATTTTGGGAGTTTGTTTTTAAGAGTTAAATTTGGAGACTGTTGAATGCATTGTCTCTATCTTATAGTTTTAGGAGTTTGTTTTTAAATGTTAAATTTGGAGACCGTTGAATGCATGTGGCATGGTGAATCTTAAGTTTTGAAAGCTTGTTTTTTAATGTGAAATTTGGAGACTAATTTGGAGACTTTTGAATGCATTGTCTATATCTTATAGTTCTGGGAGTTTGTTTTTAAAAGTTAAATTTGGAGACTGTTGAATGCATGTGGCATTGTAAATCTTAAGTTTTGGAAGCTTGTTTTGGAATGTGAAATTTGGATGAACAATCTTGGAATGAGTGTAAATTTCAAGCATTTTGTGTCTCTATAATAGAATTCAAGGTATAATTGTTCTTCATTATTGGTAAGCTACTTATGTTATGTAATTACAGGGCACTGGAATTCAAGGTATACTTGTTCTTCATTATTGGTAAGCTACTTATCTTCTATAATTACAGGACACTGATTTCATAGGGAAGTGATTATCCTTTTTTAGATTTTTTTTTCTATTAAATTCATTTTAATTAAAATTTAGGCATTTTTTTCCTAAATCAGTTTTCTAAAAAAACGTACAATTTTTGTCGTTAAACGAATCGTTTTTAAGAGAATCCTCTTTAAAACTGTACAATTTTCGTGTCTGTCAAAAGAATCGGATTTAGCCACATGTTGCATGCAATTGCCAATTTACCACTCAAAATATTAGAGAGCGGTGGCATGGTAACTGGCATGAGTCCAAATGTGTCCAATAAAGTGTTTCTTTATGTGCCGACTTTTTTTCCACAATTTTTACTAAATAGCTCTTTTTCTTCGTTATAAGGTGATAGCTTTTTTTTAATGGCGTGTTAGCTTTTTCATGGGCCCCCTCCTTCCTCGCCAATGCATACCTGCTTTTCTCTTCCTTGCTTCTGATACCACCTACTTTGCTCACCAATGTTTCCTTACTTTTGATACCATTGACACATGAATCTCAACAATGAATCTTTTTTCTTGGCAATAGCCCTTTTATAGGCTCGTGTTTCATCGGCTCTTTCTTTCTCACCAATGCTTCTGTGTCTTGCTCTAATACCACTCACCAATGCTTCCCTCTCTTAACAGTGACACAAACTATAAAAAACCTCAATGAATCTAGTATAATAAAACACACAACTATTACTTATTAAAAAAAATCAAAACCTTTATGTATAGTTATATAATTAAATTATTAATTAGAATTTATTAACTAAAATATTATTTACAATCAAAACCTTTATCTACAATTAAATAATTAAATTATTAATTAAAATTACTAACTAAAATATTGTTTACAATTAAGAATTATTCAACACTAAAGTCTAATTATTTAGAATGAAGAATTATTCAACACTAAAGTCTATGTAACGTATTCCTAAAGTCGATCTAACATTATTCCTAAAGTGTTGATGGGATAGTCTCATTTTGCCTGTGCGTTGTGCGTAGGGATTTGGCATTTAGGAAGCATGACAAGCATGACAGAGACTGAATGCTGGCAGTAGTAGGAAGGTTTTCGTTGTTGAAATGTGTAAGCTTGAAGGCGTCAACCACCGACAAGCAGCGGCCCAGCTGTCTGCAATCTACCGTCCATCAACCACTGAGTCGTCCATTAACCACCTAGTAGTAATCCAATAAATGAAATTCACCCTCCAGCAGAAATTAGAACAGTAAAACATGTGTTGTAAATTTGTTATAAATGGATCATTTCATAGGTGCATAGGGTAGACTTGTAGTTTCCTCCTTTTCTTAATAAAATTACGAGCAGCAGCTCATATTTGCCCATATTTTCTATCTTATTACATTTTCAGCTCTTAAGTTTTGAGTTTTCTTCTTGCACCCTCTTCCTACAAATTGGTATAAGAGCAAGGTTGTGGAGAAACTGATTGTGGAAGAGCATAGGCTCGTTGTGGAGGTGCAAACTCATCATGGAATGGAAGAATTGATTTTGGTAATGTTGTTTTACCCTGAATGCAATGGTAAAACATTTAATTTGGTGTGATGAAATTGTTGTAGCAAGGTTACTGTTTTTGGGTTCCTAGTTTAATTTTAATTTTGTTAAAAGGGGCTTGGAATATTAAAAAAAACACAAAGTATTGTGAAAGTGCAATATTTAATGAGCTTGCATTAAGTTGTGACAAGTTGCATTGACAAAGTGTTGTGGAAGTGATATATTTTGTTGCAATTTAATTATGGGGGTGTGAGTAGCATTAATCTCACTCAACCCCAAATTCACAAGAAGACTTTATTGGAGCATTATGGATATTGGAGCATTAAAATGATGACTTTATTTTGTTCACAAGAATTATGGGACTTGGTTGAGAATGTTTTTACCGAGCCACCAGATCAAGCAACACATAATGTTTTATCACAAGCACAAAAGGATCTTCTCAAAGAGAATAAGAAGAAGAATGCCAAGGCGTTATTTTTTATACAACAAGCAATGGAAGAATCCATTTTCCCACGTGTTGCAATAGCTACAAGGTCCAAACATGCATGGGACACTCTACAAAATTCTTATCAAGGTACTAGCAAAGTCAAGTTGGTAACATTACAAATGCTTAGAAGAGATTTTGAAAATTTGCAAACGTCAAATTCTGAGATAATAAATGATTTTTTCACTAGTGCACTGAGTATAGTAAATCAAATAAAGGAGTCATGGAGATACTTTGGATGATCAAAAGGTTGTAGAAAATATTTTGAGGAGTCTTCCTATTAGATTTGACCCAATTGTTGTAGCTATTGAAGAATCTAAAGATTTGTCTCAAGTTTCTATTGATAGTCTTATGGGTCTTTACAAACCCGTGAGCAAAGACTCAATAGGTCAAATGGTTCCTCTATGGAAAATGCATTCAAATCATAAGTTCAAGCTAGCAGCAACAAAAGAGGAGGAAGAATCACTAATGGAGGTGGAAGAGGATTTGGAAGAGGAAGAATGAACAATCGCAATGAAGGTGTGGCAGATTAGAGAAATCTCATGAAGACGAAGCAAACTCCAATTTCTTTGCAAGCAGCAGAGGCAGAGGTGGCAAACATTCTCTTGAATTTCACGGCCAAGGACAAAGGTATAACAAATCACATATCCATTTCCACTATTGTAAAAAATTTGGTCATTATGCACCTGAATGTAGGAAGAAGCAGTTTGATATGAATATGCAAAATGTGAATTTCTCAAGAGAAAATCACTCGAAAAATAGTGATTCAATGTTTATTACTTGTAATAGTGCACAAGTAAGCTCAAAAGAAGTATGGTTCTTAGATAGTGGTTGTAGTAACCACATGAGTCGAAACAAGGATATGTTTGCAAACATATATAGATGAATCTGTGCAGTCAGAAATAAAATTGGGAGATGATAAAAAAGTAGTTGTCATGGGTAAGGTAGCATAAAATTAGAAACTAAGCAAGATGAAAAGAAACACATTACAAATGTGTATTATGTCCCTAATCTCAAACACAATCTAATTAGCATTGGACAACTACTACAAAAAGAATATAAATTCTATTTTGAAAATGATGCATGTGAGATCTTTGATTCACATAGACACTAATTGCAAAAGTCCAAATGACACAAAACAAGATGTTTCCTTTAAGGTTGCAAAACGATTTGTCTGTTTCTTTCAAAGCAGTCCTCTCAGATCAGTCATGGTTATGGCACTTAAGGTTTGGTCATTTAAGCTTCAGTGGTCTAAATTTGTTGCATAGAAAGAACATGGTGAATGGTTTGTCGTTGATTGAACAGCCAAACAAACTTTATGAAGGGTGCATTCTCGGTAAACAACATAGAGAATCATTTCCTATTCGTAAGTTATATAGAGAAAGAGCTCCGCTTGAAATTGTGCATTCATATTTGTGTGGGTATATGCAGGCACCTTCTATTGGGAATAGCTTGTATTTCATAACTTTCATAGATAATTATACCAAGAAAACTTGGGTATTCTTGAAACACAAATCAGAAGCTTTTGAAGTGTTTAAGCAGTTTAAAGTCATGGTTGGAAAGCGAAGTGGATACTACATTAAAATTCTAAGAACAAATAGAGGAAGAGAATTTGCATCAAATGATTTCTTTAGTTTTTGCAAAACAAATGGGATCAAAAGGAAATTTACAACTAGTTATACACCACAACAAAATTGTATTGCAGAAAGGAAAAATAGAACAATAATGGAAATGGCAAGAAGCATGATGAAAGCTAAACATCTACCAAATGAATATTGGGATGAAGCTGTAGCTTGCACAGTATATATTTTGAATCGTTCCCCCACAAAGAGTGTTAAGGATAAGGTAATACAAGAAGCATGGAGTAATAAAAAGCATAATGTTTCTCATTTAAGAGTCTTTGGGTGTATTGCATATGCACATGTTCCTACTGAAAATAGTAAGAAGTTAGATAATAAAGGAGAAAGATGTATTTTTGTGGGATATAGTGAGCAATCAAAAGCATACTAGTTGTATAATCCTATCACAAAAAGGACTATAATCATTAGAGATGTCAACTTTCTTGAAGATGAAGTATGGATGGAATACAAATCTACATCAACAAGAACAATTTGAAATGAAATTTTTTGATGAAGATCAAGGTCCCAACAATGGCTCTAGTTCACATAGCACAACATCAACACCTCAACCAGCTTCAAGATCTTAGTAACCACCAACATATCACTCAAGCAATAGCTCAAGGTCAGATGGAACTCCAGTGAAGACAAGAAGTCTCCAAAAAATATATGAGGTAACTCAAGGTAATGATGATGATGGTTTGATTTCTGATTTTGCATTATTTTCTATTGTTGATCCAATATGTTTTGAAGAAGCAATTAAATATCAAAGTTGGAAAAAGGCTATGGATGAAAAAATTGAAGCAATAAAGAAAAATCAAACTTGGCAATTAGTGAATCTTCCAGAAGGAAAAGATGCAATAGGTGTAAAATGGATCTATAAAACAAAGTTTGATGTTGATGGAAATGTTGTAAAGCATAAAGCAAGGTTAGTTGCAAAGGTTTTTTCACAACAACCCGGGATTGATTACAATGATATTTTTTCTGCAGTAGCTAGATTAGATACAGTAAGAACAGTGTTAGCAATAGCAGGGCATCATAAATGGAAAGTTTATCAGATGGATGACAAGTCAGCTCTTTTGAATGGGATATTACAAGAGGAAGTATATGTGCAGAAACCACCAGGTTATCAAATATTGGGTCATGAACATAAAGTTTATAGATTGAAAATGGCTTTGTATGGTCTTAAACAAGCTCCAAGAGCATGGTATAGCTGCATTAATTCATATTTTTAGAGCCATGGTTTTAGCAAATGCAGTAGTGAGCCAACTCTTTACATCAAGGTAAAAAATCAAGGTAAGGCCTTAATTGTATGCCTATATGTTGATGATTTGATATTTAATGGAAAATTTTCAATTGAGTTGTTTAAATCAACAATGAAAAAGGAATTATTTGAGATGACGGATTTAGGCTTAATGAAATATTTCTTGGGCATAGAAGTAAGTCAAACAGATGATGGAATTTTCATTTGTCTAACAAAATATGCAAAATGATGTTTTGAAAAGGTTCAAGATGTTGAATTGCAAGCCAACATCTACACCTATGGCAACAGGATTAATTGAGCAAAGAAGACAAGGGTACAAAGGTAGATCCAAGTTTGTTCAAAATATTGGTAGGCAGCTGGATGTATTTGATAGCAACAAGGCTTGACATTATGTATGCAGTCAGTTTGATTTCAAGGTTCATGGAAACACCAATGGATACACATTGGAAGACAGGGAAAATGATTTTAAGATATATTAGTGGAACAAGATATTATGGCATCTTATATTCAAAATCAAATGATTTCATTCTAGTTGGGTACACAGATAGTGATTTTTCAGGTAGCATTGATGATAGAAAAAGCACATCTGGGAATATTTTGCATCTTGAGTTGGGAGCAATCTCATGGGCTTCTAAAAAACAACCTATTGTTACTCTTTCAAATACATAAGCAGAATATGTAGAGGCAACATCAACAGCATGCCAAACAGTGTGGATAAGACGAATAATGACAGATTTGATGCAAGATCAAGAATGATCAACATAAATTTACTGTGGAAATAATTCAACAATAGAACTATAAAAATCATGTTTTTCACAAAATGAGCAAGCAAATTGATACTAGATATCATTTCATCTGAGAACTTATCAAAAATGGTAAAATATATCTTGAATTTTGCAAGTCTGAATATCAATCTGTAGATATCTTCACCAAGCCATTGGAAAAAGAAAGATTTGAACATCTAAGGAAAGGTTTGGGCATCATTGAGAAGTCAAGATTAAGGGGGAGTGTTGAAATGTGTAAGCTTGACGGCAGAGACGACCGACAAGTAGCCGCCCAGCCGTCCGTGGTCCATTGTCCATCAACCACCGAGTCGTCCATCAACCATCTAGCAGTCGTCCAATAAATGAAATTCACCATCCAATAGAAATTTGAACAGTAAAACATGTGTTGCAAATTTGATATAAATAGATCATTTCATAGATGAATAAGGAATACTTGTAGTTTCCTCGTTTTCTTAGTAAAATTATGAGGAGCAACTCATATTTGCTCATATTTTCTATCTTATTGCATTTTCAGCTCTTCAGTTTTGAGTTTTATTCTTGCATCATCTTCCTACATCAGTAAAAACCTTGAATAGTAACCACTTCACTATCGAAATGCATCCCATGGATTAAATTTATGTTGTCCATCTCAGTCCGGAAAGTATTGGCTTTCTTGCTGTGTGGAGGCATTTCACATTTCTGAGCTCCAGTCTCGCTTCCTCCATGCCTAGATCCAACGAAAGTGTCCCCAGGATTTTGCTCACAAGATTCCATATATGTCAACCGTAGGCATCTATTACTTCGCTACAATTATGTAAACACAGATACATGGATTAATTACATATGAATTACTACTCAAGAATCCGCAAAACGAATTAGAATATGTATATACATACATGTATTCTTGGGGGTGTTTGAACCAGGCAGTCATGTCTCTGTGATTTTTAGACCAAAAGAGGTGGAAGTGGTAGTCCTCCCAGTCACGCTGAATGCTGGCATTGTTGGTGAGCTTGGAGCCGTAGCCGGCTATCTTCCCCGCTTCATTTTCGTTCGCGTATTTCTCCTTATCCTCGATGGGGAGATCGAAAAAGGCCTTCCCCGCTTCCTATAGAGGCTCTATCAGAATCTCAGATATGTCGTGGTTCAGCAGTTGCATGATCCCCCACTCTTTCTTGCCTTGGCCAGTTGACGCCAGTTCTCCTTTCTTATTTATTCGTCTGTAGAATCACCCATATGGCAACGCCTACCACTGGAATCTACGGGCCTTTGTCTTTATCTCCTCCTTTCAAGTTGAGAAATCACTCGATAGGTATCTCCTCCAGGGGTTTCACGTACTTGGGAGGAATCGAGGCCTGGCCGCTCAATGCTTGGCTCACCACCCGTGCCCGTACCATGATAATTAGAAACTAGGATTTAGGTTCCTTTTTGCATTTAGCATTTCACATTTCTGCCCCTTTATTGGACATTAGGGATTTGAATTTACTATGTGTGATTGTTTTAGGGTTAAAATTTTGTAGACCTGCGGGTAATTTGTTTTGTTATTAGAGTTTTAGTTTTCAATTGGCTCCGATTTATTTGTCAGGTTTCAAGTTAAATTCCTTTTGTGGTTCATTGTTATGCTATGTTGTGGTTTATTGTTATGCTGCTGGAGTTAGTCATTTTACCCTAGATCTCTCTGCTCCTCATAGAACTCAGAAAGCATTGACATACCACAGAAGAGAAAAGAGTCCCAGAGGTTCTTCAATCCATTTTCTGAATATGGTAAAGATATTAAGTGAGAGGAAGGAGATGGCCTCCCAAGAATAAGATTTATGGGGTAACCAGATTTTTCAAATTGAGTGGATTAGTGCTCCACCTTGTTACCACCTTCTATTTTACATCCCATCTTGGGTGATCTCCAAGATTTCCTCCCTAGTGGTAAGTTCAACCAATAATAAGCATTATATGCATCAGTCCTCTCTGCTGCTTTCCAAGTAGCCTATCGGTCCAGGTCCAAAATTCAAGCAAAATGATTCCAAATCTCACTAATTTAACACACATGGATCAATGATTTACTTGCTGAGGATTTCTTCCATTACCAACACCATTACTCAATGCTCAATTAACCACATGGATATTGTATATCACTCAACACAGAGCAATAGGTCCTGTGTATGCAGATGATTTTGCATTAGGCCCTAATCTCTCTATCGGGAAAAAAATGAAAAACAATCTTCCAAGCTTGTTGTTGGCTGGATAGAGAAGCGTATATGAAGTCGGAATATGAAGACAATGGGGAAGACGATCGTACATGGTATGCTCCTTCATGTTAGTGATATATACATGTTGGCTTGAGAGAGAAGGGTATATGAAGTGACATTGGCTAAGACGACTGTACATGGTATGCTCCTTCATGTTAGTGATATAAACATCTAATACATACATTACATATAAAATAATAAATGAACCCTATACAACAAATTAGGGGAAGGGTGGTGCCCCATAAACCCTCAACCTTGTGCTCCCTTCAACCTACAGTAAGCCATGAAATTAGAGAAATAGTTGGCCATGGAAATACCTTGGTGCCACTACAAAATTGGTTCCTTCTACCCAAAACTGCTCCAAGAATACCAATGTTTGCCCCCACTTAGTGCTCCCTCTTCCCCCCCTAATTCACATATTGCTCAACCTCCACCACCACCAAATGCTCTTGTTGTTGGACCTCCACCACCTAGTGCCCCAGGTGCACCCAGTGCTCCACCTCCTCCATCAGGTGCACCAACTGGTGCCTCCCCCTAACCCCAAGGGTGGATTACTCCATTAGAAAAATTACTGAATTTTTTGGTGGGTCCATATAAAATGTTTCTTGGTGGAGCTTCTACCATATCTATGAATTTTGAACATTTGCAATGGGGCCATTGTCTCTCCAAGAGACTTTTCATATGTTAAAGTTCAATTCACTCATGGTATTTTACTGGGTAGAAAGTTTTCTTGTGAGTTCAATGGCATGGTTATATACTGAGTGTCAGAGAAGTGGAGTTACCCTAATTATGCAAAGACCATTGTTTATTTGATGTGCAACAGAAATGTTATATTTGATGAGTAGTATCATATGCACTGCAAAATATGATAGATTTTCTTTTAAATGAAAACGTATATATGGAACACATTGTGAATGGCAAGTTAGAAGATGAACAATATGAGCACGCTATTAGATTTCCAAGATATGGTATATTCATTAAATTTAAAAGGGGTGTCATACCAGATGATTCATGAATATAGAGGAATTGATATGTGGAAAAGACAGGGATTTACCACATGATCTCTAGTTCCAATCAATATTGCAACCATATATGGCATTGTTGTTTATTAGGCTCTACTCTATTTTAACTTAGCAAAATACGAGCCATGTTTGATGCCAGTGGTACAAGGAATAGTTGGACCATGCGAGTGGATTGAGTGGATCATGTTGTTGTTGAATTTAGAGATGAAAGTTTTGTGGCCATGTAAAGAGAAGTGGGTGGAGTAGTAGATGTAGAATCTTGTTTATAGAATAATCTCTCTTTAGTTGTTTTTGTAGATTGAATCTACTCTACCACTTCCTCTTCAACTTCTGTATCTATGTCATAATTAAGCAATATATAACATAATACCATCGACTCACTCAACTTCTCATCAACAATATCTTTGGTAGCATAAGTTTGTTGTGTCACTTCATTGAATATCAGAATTTAGTGTGCGATAGGCACGTACAAGCTTTATTTTGGGATGTGTTGAGAAAACCTCATTAGAACGGACATGGACAGTGTTGGTAAATGAGGTGACAACCAATTTCTTACAGTTGGTAACGGTAAATATTTAGTTATGCAGTTATGGGTAAGCGTTGTAAGAAATGTATTTACCCATGTATTCTCTTTTACGAAGAGTGTGGTTGATTCAGTAATTAGACGATATGGTTTTATGTCTCCAATAGATTTGTAATCTGTTTTCTTGAATTAATAAGAATATCGATATCAAATTGCCAGGTGGATGTTTCCCTTGTGAAGGGTTTTACCACCAGAAAATATCTGTCTTTGTATGAGTTATTCATTCTGTATCTTCTGTGTATTTCTTTCAATCTGGCTTCTTTTTCTTCTGCTACATAACAAGTGGTATCAGAGCCACAGTGAGAAGAAATAAGGCACGATGTAGAACCAATCAATGAAATTTGAAGTTTCCTGAACACTTAGCGTGGTTATAAATTGTCAAAATCGCGGGTCTGTAGCGGTGACAATTGTGGTTCTAGGAGGATATTCATGGATCTATCGATGGAAAGTCATGGTTGGAGGAGGATATCCACGGGTCTGTAGAGCAGGAAGTTACGGTTCGGTTGTTTTGGTACAAAAGGACACTTACTTGCAGACAAGAAATCTGTGGTAACTTGCTCGCTGCTTGATAAATTTTTTTGTTATTGTCTAGTGCGGTTCTGTTCAAGAATGGAAAAGATGTAGGGTGGGAAATTTGAGGTGGAGAAGTTTAATGGAAAAATCCACCATGGGATATGGAAAATCAAGATGCAATATTTTCTAGTACAACAAGGGGTATAGAAGACGTTGTTGGGAAAATCTAGGAAACCCAAAGACATGTCAGATGATGAATGGGAGGAACTGGATGCAAGAGCGTTAAGTGTTATCCGCTTGTGCCTGGAAAATGAAGTTCTGTTCAATATTTTTGGAGAAACTACAACTGTCGGCTTATGGAGCAAACTCGAAAGCCTTTACATAACGCAATCATTAACTGGCAGAATATTCTTGAGGAGAAAATTATACTCCATGCAAATGGAAGAAAGTATGAAGATTGCTGAACATTTAAATGTCTTTTTTTATCTAACTTGTCAATTGACCAATTTGGGAGATAAGTTCAATAACGATGAGAAGGTTGTTGCTTTACTATGTACACTACCTGAGTCTTGGAATAATCTAATCACTTCTATGTGGTTCAATAATATAGAGGAAGTTGATTATGATAATATTGTTGGAACCATGTTAATTGAAGAGTTGCGCAGGGCTAATAGCATAGGATCAGAATCAAACACTGCAGTAGCCACCATAGGACGGCCAAGAGAACAAGGACAAAACTCAAAGAATTCATCAAGGTCAAAATCAAGAGGGAAGAAGGATAATTTGAAGTGTTAGTATTGTAACAAGTCTGGACATTTGAAGAAATACTGCTGGAAGAGAAAACACAAGGAATATCCTTCTAATGAGCACTACCACAATGAAGCAAACACAACAGAAGCAAGGTCAGGTATTGTTGATGAGGAACTTACAATATTGAATATTACTTCATATGAGTATGTCTGGTTATTAGATTTGGGTGCCTCTCACCATATGTGTCTTCACAGAAGTTAGTTCTCTGACTACCAACTGATAAATGATGGTATAGTTTTTATGGGAAATGATTTTTCATGCAAAATTATTTGAATAGGTAGTGTTAAAATAAAAATGTATGATGGAACTATGAGAACACTAAAAAAAGTAAGGCATCTACCTAAGCTTAGGAAGAAACTTATATCTATGGGAGTTCTGGATGCTACTAGATAGAAATTTGTTGTTTAGGATGGAGTGATGAAAGTTTTGAAGGGCATATTGACTGTCATGAAGGCTAAGAGGCTGATCGGGAACCTTTATGAGCTCAAAGGAAGAACAGGAAGCAATTCATGCAACGATAGTATTAGAAGCTACAAGTGATCTTACTCAACTATGGAGTCAACGTTTGGGCCATATGAGTGAAAGAGGATTGAAGGTACTTTCCGATCGTATGTTACTTCCTAAATTGAAAACACTCAATTTGAATTTCTTCAAGTATTGCATGTTTGGAAAACGGACTAAACATAATTAGTTTAAAATAGGGAAGCATGTCATTAAAGGAATCCTATACTATGTTCATTCTGATGTATGGGGACCATCTCCCATGGTTTGTTTTGGGGGGTCATCATATTTTGTTACATTTATAGATTATTACTCTAGGAAGGTTTAGGTATATATGTTGAAAAGAAAGGCTGAGGTATTTAATATTTTTAAACAATATAGAGCTTTGGTTAAAAAGAGCACTAGCAAATCAATCAAATGTTTGAGAACGGATAATGGAGGTGAGTTTGTATCAAAGGAATTCAAAAACTATTGCAAGGAGGCGGGACTTGAAAGATATAAAACCATGGTTTACACTCTGCAGCAAAACGATGTTGCTGAAGGCATGAATAGGGCTCTGTTGGAGTGGGCAAGGTGCATGCTCAGTAATGCCAAGTTGCAACAGAGATTGTGGGCAGAAGTAGTTCTTACATCTTGTTAGCTGGTAAATTGGTCACCATCTACTGCAATAGACTACAAGATACCTGAAGAGGTATGGTTTGAACACCCCTGTGACTATTCAAATCTTAAAGTTTTTGGTTATGATGCATATGCTCTATTACCAAAGAATCAATGTTCTAAATTGGATCCAAAGTCAAAAGTTTATGTCTTTGTTGGGTATGGTGATGGAGTTAAGGGGTACAGATTGTGGGATCCTACTTCCCACAAGATAATTATTAACAGAGATGTTGTATTTGATGAAATGTCACTTATGAAATCAGATGTAGAGGGTTGTGAATTGAAATAGGTTGAAGAACCACAAATTCAACGAATTCAGTGGGAAAATTAGTCATCGACGAGACAGGAGGATTTACATGAAGATGTTCATGAAGAAGCTCCTGCAGTGGAAGATGAGGTTCCAGACAATTCCCAGGAGATGGTGGAAGAGCCACAACAAGCTCTATGAAGATCTACATGGGTCAAAAACTTTCCAAAAAGGTATGAAGATTATACTGCTCCTAGTTCCTTGATTACTATTGATGGGGAGCCTAGTTGTTATCATGAAGCTTTGGAGATGGATGAAAATGAAAAATGGAAAGAAAAAATGTGTGAAGAAATGGATTCCTTGGAAACAGACAACACATGGCACCTGGTGGAACTTTCCAAGGACAAGAAGCATGTTGGTTGCAAGTGGGTTTACAAACTGAAGAAAGATGTTGATGGAAAAGTGGACAAATATAAAGCAGGACTGGTCACAAAGGGGTTTTCGCAGAGAGAAGGTATTGATTTCCACAAAAAATATTCACCAGTTGTGAAACTTGTTTCTATTCGGTTTATGTTGGAACTAGTTGTTTTACAATATTTAGAGTTAGAACAGCTAGATGTCAAAACAACATTTCTACATGGTGAGTTGGATGAGGACATTTACATGGAACAACCAAAAGGGTTTGTTTGAAATCAAACATGAAGGTTTTTCTACAAGCTCAAAAAGTCATTGTATGGCCTGAAGTAGTCTCCCAAGCAGTGGTACAAGAAGTTCGATCCTTTCATGGTGAGTTAGAACTTTACTAAAAGTGAGTATGATCATTGTGTGTACTTTAAAAAGTTGGAAAATGACATGTTCATACTCTTGGTGTTATATGTTGATGACATGCTTATTGAAAGCAAGAGTATGATTGAAATAAACAGATTAAAGACTCAGATGTATAGGACATTTGACATGAGGGATCTTGGAGCAGTAAGGCAGATCTTAGGCATTGAGATACATAGAGACAGGAAAAATGGTATGTTATGGTTATCACAAGTGAAGAACGTGGAAAATATACTTCATAGGTTCGGCATGAATAATGTGAAACCAATTAACATTCACTTATCAAATAATTTTAAGATTTATTCAGGTATGTGTCCTAGTAATGATGAAGAAAAGTAGTTTATGTCTCGTATACCTTATGCTAATGAAGTGGGGATTTTGATGTATTGATGGTCTGTACAATTCCAGACATTTCACATGCGATTGGAGTTGTCAGTCGGTACATGGAAAATCCAGGTAAAGAACATTGGGCAGCAGTGAAATGGGTGCTTTGGTACTTGAGGGGCACAAGCAAGTATTGTATCACCTTTGGTGGTAGTTGTGATGTTGTTTGTGGTTATGTTGATGATGATTTTGCAAGAGATCTGAACAAGATAAGGTCCACTTCATGTTATGTGTTTACTTTTGTAGGTGGAGCCATTAGTTGGATGTCAAAGCTTCAAAACATTGTAGCTTTATCCACTACAGAGGCAGATTGCATATCTGCTTCACATGCTTGCAAAGAAGCAATATGGCTGAAAGGTTTGTTGGGTGAGTTTGGAAGTGTGTAGAAGAATGTAAAAGTTTTTTGTGATAGTCGAAGTGAAATATATTTGGCTAATAATACAACTTCTCACAACAACAAAAAAACATATCCCTATGAAATATCATTTTGTTAGAAAGGTTGTTGATGGTGGAGTGGTTCTTGAGAAAGTTCACAGTCAAAAGGATTCTACAGACATGTTCACCAAACCAATGACATTAGAGAAGCTACATTGGTGCTTAGCTTCTCTTGGCGTACATGAAAGGTGATGAATAAATGGGCATGATAGTGGGTAAATTGTTTTCAAGGTGGAGATTGTTGGTAAATGAGGTGACAACCAATTTCTTACAGTTGGTAATGGTAAATATTTAGTTATGTAGTTATGGGTAACCGTTGTAAGAAATGTATTTACCCATGTATTCTCTTTTACGAAGAGTGTGTTTGAGTAAGGAACTAGATGATATGGTTGTAAGTCTCCAATAGAGTTGTAATATCCTTTCTTGAATTAATAAGAAGACCGATATCAAATTGTCCGGTGGATGTTTCCCTTGTGAAGGGTTTTACCACCAGAAAATCTTTGTGTCTTTATATGAATTATTCATTCTGTATCTTCTCTGTATTTCTTTCAATCTGGCTTGTTTTGCTTCTGTTGCACAACATATATCTAGTGTAGTATAGTTAATAGTTATCCATGACACAATTGTTTATATGTTGATGACTGGTATACGATTATCTGTTGATGATTGGTATAAGGTTGTTGGGTGAATGTTTAAAAAATTATATTTTTCTTTGAAGGCGATGTTTCATTTGTATAAGGAGAATGTCTAAATTGATCTCTTGAAATCCTTGAATTAAGTAGGATGATACAATTCAGAGAACAAATACTAAAACAATTTTTTCATTACATTATAAGGAGAACATCTAAACTGATCACTTGAAAGTATTGAATTAAGTAGGGTGATACAATTTAGAGAACAAATACTAAAACAATTTTTCCCTTAAACAAGTTTGAATCATAAGGTGTTTTAAGCATGGGAGGAAAGGAAAGGTATAGATAATGTAATGGTAAAAAAGAAAAAGAAAATAGGTTAGAGGGGTTCTTTTACATTTTACTTTTGAAAAGTAACCACATGTTCCACATTACCTACTGCAAAATGATGGTCACCAATTTAATAATACTGCATTAATAGAAGTAAAAGGTTTAATGCCATTCAAAAGCTTTTATAAGGAGTTAATCCTTGGATAAATGGGAAAGCTATAGATAATGTGATGGTAAAAGACAAAAAATGGGCTTAATTTTCTCAACATGTTACACATTACCTAAATCTTATAGATGATCTTCGAATTAATAATAATGCGATGAATAGAAAATTTTTAATGTCAAAAAAAAGTATAGTGAAAGTATAAAAGTAAAAAAAAAAAAATAGGATAAAAAAAAACAAATTTATCTTAATGCTCATACTTACTTTTTGTGTTCCATTTAATTTGTCACTTAGATGAACGCAAACACAATAGAATATACATGATTGTAAATTTGATCCATATAGAATTAATAATGGTAAAGCTTCAAATAAATACTTATTTATCCATTTTGTTTGAGTAAATAAATTATATTGGCTTGGGAAACTCCAGTTATTGGATCTCCAAATTATGTATGGGAGAGGAAGGGGAAAGAGATACGTGGTAGGAATAATTAGAAAACTTGTGATTTGTTTTTTCTTTTTTCTTATCATTAATTTCTGTAAGTAATTGTTCTGAAATTATCCCCCTCCTTGATTCCTCGATTGAGGTCCACTTGGACCGAAAGAGGTTCGTGGAGGGTTTTTCTTTCTAATAAAACACATCCTTTAAAAGTCACTAAAATTGACAAGACTCTGGTGTGTATTCTTTGTACTTGGTTGTGGTTCATTTGATCAGTCAAGCTGCATCAAAAGCAATGTGAGTGACTATTTTAATTAGTCTTCACCTTCCCCAATCAACCACCATCAGGAGAAAATCCAACGCCTCGATCAAATCGTAAGCAGTGGAAAAATACCCAAAGGAAGCGGGAACTACTGAAAAGTGACCTCGAGGCACTGATATCTGTTACACCTTCAGGTGCATTATTAACAATAGTCTTAGAGACTCCATTCAGCCCACATATTCCTTGCGGGTAGCCATGAAGGTTTAGTTTTGGACATACTCCAAGTATTCTCGGGTATATATGGAGTCCCCCCCTCGCCTATTTTTAATCAACTCATATTCCACATTAACTTAAAACATAGCAAGAGGCAATCACAAAACATTTACTCCAAGTACATGCAAGTACGTTTATTATATTATGACTCCATTTTAAGGCACTGGCCTTTTTCTTTCTCTCTCTCTCTCTCTCTCTC
>LPNX010921678.1:0-58404 GCA_001517045.1 Pseudotsuga menziesii
AAAGAGATGAATAGCTCACCAAGTGTGCCTCACTCCATAGAGCTGAAATATGGTGAGAAAACTTGAGATGAAAGGAAGAACAAGATGAACTTGATATGTCCAAGAGATAATGTAGCTTGCACCTATAACTTATGACTCCATTTAATCTCCTTTAAAGACCTGAGTGGCCTCTCCAAACACCAACTAGGATGGGAATCTTTCACCCTCAAAATTGGCTAATGCATGAACTAGTCATCCACTAGAGCTCTCTCTTCACAATAACAATTTTCACAAATGATCAAAAATCTCATTATCATGGATGATCCATGCATTTTATAAACATTATTGGTCTTCTAAGGTTCCAAATCCATCCATAAACCAAAACCAAGTCGAATTGGTGTGTCTGCTCATGCTATGCCATGTGGCCTCTCTCTTCACCTTCCCTCTTCTCCCAAATTTGAGTAGGAGCCTCTTGGCCTTCTCCAACTCCCATGAGCTCCCTCTAAGATGCTTTGTTCAGGACTAACATGTTATATATGTAATATTTCATCCTTCATATCTGACTTGTGTCATAATTGTCATAGAATCTCCATCATTGGTGTCATAGATATCATAAATGTAAGGGGAATCTAGCCAAGTGTCCATGAAACTCCCATTTGGTTCTTCCTCTCCCCATGTAAGTTCAAATTCATCCAAAATTTTACCTTTAAAGTATATGTACAAGTATATTAACCTTATAATCCAACCAAAAAATTAGGCTTCCCATAAGTTCGATATTGCAAGAGGAGGATGCCATTTAACATAGGAATTCTAGCTTGAGTGGGCCCCGTAGTATCCATGTGTCTCCATTCTCCGTAGACATTTCATTTTTCACTTGCATTCATTTAATTAACTTCATTAAATAAATATTTGTATTCCTTATAATGTCTAAACACCATTTATTAGCTCCCTTATTAACTTCCCAATGTTTCCACCCAACCTAGGGAACTAGTAGGATGGATGGAATTTTCGTGCTATGCAATTATTTGAATGGGGACATTACAAATATTCGGTACACCTCTGTCTCTTCCAAAGAACCCTAACTGGTATAGCTACAAAATGGTATGTAAACTTGACAAGAATTTCTCACACCGCATTTTAGACCATCGCCACTTCGGTTCTATCCTGCTTTCAATTTCCAATAAGAGATGATCTCGGACACGAAATTATCACAGAGTTTCAACATAGCATTGTGACACACATAACATATCATATCCATGAATGGTGTCATCACCACACCCTGTGCAAAATAGACATTCAACCTCCCTTCCTTTTCGACTGGTTTCTCGAATCGCTCCAACCCTCTATTGCAAAGGATGCGGCTACCTTAATGCAACAAAATGAGGAAGAAGTGATTCTCAAATCCAAACACTTTGACCTCATTTGTACCCAATCAGGGTACTTGTACACTGTACTACCAGATGCCCCTCGTCATTGACCATTAGATCCTCCCATTTTTTGGATGTCACATTTTTCATATGGTTTTATCAGGTCCATTTCCTCCCATGGTAAAGTTCCCCCGCAACCAACTCTTGCACCACCATCCATGATGGCACAATACTCACCTATCCTCATTGTGTTGGCTCCCACTATTACTGTGCCAAATCCTTCATTCGGACAGCCCCAGTACGAAACGTACAATCCTATCTACCCTAGTACAATCCAAGTCCAAATTCTTACTCAATCGCAAATGGCACCACCTGTGTCTACATCCACATCATATGCAGTGCAACTGACCTATATCCCACCCTCGAGGTATAACCCTTATTATCCATACCCATGTCCCCCTGGTACAACACCCATGCCTCATATGGGAGTCATTTTTTTCCAACCTTCTATGAAACAGCAAGCTGAATAATTTAACCAACTGAACATCTCCAATCCCATGAATCCTCAGAATTAGGGGAGGAAGTGTTGAAATATTGTAACTTCAAAGGATATTCTAAATGTATTTTACCGATGCACCCTAAGGGAGATGTTATTATTCCTCTATCAGGATGTTATTATTGTAATGGATCATCATAGAGTCATGAGGTAAAACCTCCATTGTAAGTCGGGCCAATATTACCCCAATGAATATAATATAATATTTTTTTGAGTCTTCCTAGGTGAAGTCAGCCCAGTCAGTTTAGTGGGGCCGACTTGTTAGGGTAAAAGTCAAGTGACTTAAAGTGTATAAATAGAGGATTTGTGTTCCTCGTTAGAACACAGACTCACTCACTTATGTAGCATATAGGAGAGAGAGATAGAGATAGATCAACAAGGAGGAGAATACATGTTCTGGGGTTTTATCTTATACATCTTATACATAGGAAGTTTTGCTGGGTTTTCTTCCCCTTAAGGGTTTCCCAGGATAAATATTGTGTCTATCTTGTGATTGTGTTTCTGTCAGTGATTATGCATATGCTACTATTGTGAATTTGGATTAAAAAATAAAAATATCTAGCTTAGCATATGAAATATTAACATGGTATCAGAGCTAGCCTGAATAGAACAACTTTCACAAGGTGAAACTCTCTCTCCTCTCCCTCCAAAAGAAATTAGGGTTTCTACAAAGTTTGGAATTTGGAAGATCTGATTGCATAGAAATTTGCACCTACTTAGAGCGCATCTATTGGGCTCAAGATAATAATAAAAAAGTGGGTGGTTAAATCTCCAGGAAATACAAACCCTAATTTGGCCCTGAACCAGAAATTATGCAGAAGTTGCAACCTTGCAAGCAAGTTTTGAAGGGCAAAGGTTTGGGATCTCTAGAAACCAAGTGGACCAACCAACTCGCCTCATTCAAGTGAATCTCTTGGTAAATTCAACTTTTCATTTTGATAAATTGAAATTTTTAGTGACCTCCTAGATAGGATGGCTCCAACCACTAAGCTTGAGGACAAACTGGAAGGCATAGAAAACTTCCTAGCATGGTCTTGAGTAGTACATCAAGGATGAAGTTGTGGAACCAAAAGAATATGAGGCTAAGGAGAAGCATGAACAAGACCTAATCAAGCCAATGAGGATCATTGTTGATTCTATCAAAGATCGCTTGATCTCTCAAGTGTCATCTAAGAAGACACCAAATCAAATCCATGATGCACTTTCCAGTATGTATTAGGGAAGGAACATCACAAGAAAGATGAATTTGAGAGTTCAACTGAAGGGAACCAAGATGAGCAAAGGAGAATCAATTCAAGATTTCTTAACAAGGGTCTCCCAGTTCATGGAACAACTAAGTGTTATTGGAGACATCCTTGATGAGGAAGAACTAGTTATGACTGCTCTCAATAGTCTCACTAGACCTTGGGACTCATTCATACAAACTCAGTGTGCCAGAAAAGAAAGTATGAAGTTTGACATTATATGGGAAGATTGCATTCAAGAAGAAGCTAGAGTAGCTAACAGAGAAGATCTACTTAGAGAATACGATCAAGCTCTAGCCATCCATACTAAAGGAATAAAACAATCAAACTTCAATAAAGGTAGTCATAAACCTTCAAAGAATAATTTTCAAAAGAAAAGAGTAAACAATCAGAAGAAATATTACTCAAAGTATCAATGTTATAACTATCATAAGATAGGACACCTTGCAAGAGAGTGTCCATCAAAGAATAACAACAACAAAAGACATCATGCTCATCTAGATGAAGATGAGGATGTGGAATAAAGACCTCAAAAGAGAGTGACAAAAGAATAATATGTAGAAGAATATGTATTATTCTCTGCACTCTCTGGGTCTATAACACCTAGAGAAGATACATGGCTTATTGATAGTGGTGCTTGAAAGCACGTGATAGGCAAGAAGTAAACTCTATCAAGACTTGAAGAAAAGAATTCTCCTCAGAAAGTATCATTAGGATATGACTATCAATATCCCATCAAAGGTATTGGTGAATCAAGTTACAAGCTTGACTATAGGACTTCCATGAAGATGAAGGAAGTAATATATGTACCAGGTTTGAAAAAGAACCTACTTTCCATCTCAGCACTAGATAAGAAAGGATATAGAGTTGCTTTCATAGATGGACAAGTACTTATGTGGTCCAAAGGAAAGACACTGAATATGATGTGGTCATTGGTGAAGAAGAAGGAGGATTGTACAAACTCAAAGGACATCCAGAGAATCCCTTGTCCATGAGACTACTAGCTCAAGTTAATTATAGCATAGGAGGGTTGCTCACATCAACTACAAAGCACTACCCTATGTGAACAAGGTGGTAACAGGGTTACCAGATCTGAAGATTGATCATAAGAGAACTTGCAAAGGATGTGCAAGAGGAAATAACATCAAGAATCCATTTCTGAAAAGTGAAACAAAGACTAAAGGTACATTGGAATTAATTCATTCTGATGTATGTGGTCCTATGCCCTCCATATCGTTAAGTGGATAGCAATATTATGTCTCATTTATTTGTGACTATTCAATAAAGACATGGATATATTTCTTGAAGACCAAGAGTGAAGTGTTCGGGAAATTCAAGGAATTCAGATCCTTGAGAGAGAACCATTCGATAAGAAGAATCAAGACACTAATATTAGATAATGGTGGAGAATATACATCAAGAGTTTGAAGAATTCTGCAAGGAGGTTGGAATTAAGAGGGAAGTAACCACTCCCTACAGTACTCAATAGAATGGTGTTGTGGAAAGAAAGAATAGAACCATTATGGAGGCAATGAAAACAATGATTCATGACCAAGACCTCCCCATGCACCTGTGGGATGAAGCAGCAAGGATAGTTGTGTATGTGCATAATAGATTGTCTCACAATTCTCTTGGATTCAAGACTCCTGAAGAGATGTATACAAGAAAGAAACCTAAAGTGATCCATCTGAAGATATTTGGTTGTCCAATATATGTACATATTACAAAATAGAAGAGAACCAAGTTGGATCCTCCTAGAAATAAGGGAATATTTGTCGGATATTGTGAAGCCTCCAAACCCTTCAGGGTATATGTTCCAGGATTCCATCATATAGAGATTAGTAGGGATGTAATATTTGATGAAGAGATAGCTCTCAACGAATCAAGAAGGTGTCAGCTTGAAGAAGTACATGAAAAGGATGTACCTCCCAGAATGGTAGAAGTTAAACCCTCTCCTGAAATAGTAGCATCTAAAGATCACGATATGCTAAAACCTCGAGAACCCCCTACTATGGATATATCTGAAAAGAGAAAACCTGCTTGGGTAAGAGAAATCATACAAGAAGTAGAGAAATATGGAACTCCAGAAGGCTCCACAAGAACAAGAAAATGATCAAAGCCATACTCTAGTTATGCAGCTATGATGTGTGACCTTGTAGATCAAGAACCCACCAGCTATGAGGAATTCGTCTAGAAGAAAGAGTGGGTGGAAGCAATACCGGAAGAATACCAGACAATAATGAAGAATGATGTTTGGGATATAGTACCCAAACCAGAAAACAAGAGTGTGGTATCTTCTAAATAGATATACAAGATAAAATATGTCGCTGATGGAAGTATTAAAAAGTACAAAGCAAGATTTGTGGCTAGAGGATTCTCTCAGAAAGAGGAGATTGATTATGAAGAGACATTTTCTCCAGTAGCAAGGTACACTTCCATCAGAACCATCATGGCACTTACTTCCATGATGAAGTGGGATCTACACCAGGTGGATGTAAATACAGCCTTCCTGAATGGTATGATTGAGGAAGAGGTTTACATCAAACAACCACAAGGATTTGAAATTGAAGACAGAGTGACTCATGTATGTAAGTTGAAAATGGCTTTGTATGGACTAAAGCAATATCCTAGATATTTGTATGGTAGAATAGATAGCTTCTTGACAAGATTGGGATTTACCAAAAGTAAAGTTGATCCTAACCTTTACATGAAGATTATGGATGATGAACCTCTCATACTATTACTATATGTAAATGATCTATTTCTGACTGGAAATGGGAAACAGGTCACATAAAGCAAGAAGAAGATAGTCGAAGAATTTGAGATGAAATATCTTGGATTAATGCATTATTTCCTCGAGTTCGAAGTATGGCAAAGCCTAGAAGGAATTTTTCTGAACCATCGAAAGTATGGAGTATAAATCTTGAAAATATTTGATATGTTGGATTTTAAAGCCATTGCCACACCCGTGGACACCAACCTAAAGTTGTTATCTGATGAATCATCAAAATTAGTGGATATGACTCAGTATCGATAGATTATTGGGTCATTGATGTATCTAACGAATACAAGGCCAAATATATGCTTTGTTGTGAAGACCTTAATTCAGTATCTAGTTAAACCTAGACAGGTTCACTCGATAGTCGCAAATCATGTGATGAGGTGCCTAAAAGGTACGATAGACTTTGGACTATACTATGTTAGAGATCATGACTACAGATTGTATGGATATACGGATTCAGATTGGGCAGGAAGTGCCACAAATAGAAAGAGCACCTCAGGTGGATGTTATTGTCTAGGATCCACCATGATCTCATGGTTTAGTGAGAAATAGTCCAGTGTTTCTCTTAGCACAGCTAAAGTAGAGTACATAGAAGCTTACTACGCTAGTTTTGGAGCTATATGGCTTCAGAAACTGATGTCAAGACTATTTGACATGGATTTGGATACCACAGTGATTCTTTGTGGCAACTAAAGTTGCATAAAGATGACAAAGAATCATCCAGTCCATGATAAATCACAGCACATAGAAATATGATACTTCTATATAATGGATATAGTACAAAAGGGAACTATAAAGCTCTAGTATGTGAGTACCAATGAGCAAGTTGTTAATGTGTTTACCAAGCCTCTATCTTGAGTAAAGTTTGAATATTTCCATAACAAGCTTGGTGTTGTCAGAAAAGAATTACCTCGCAAGGAGGAACAGTGATGATACTACAAACTTTCCTTGCAAGAAGGAATAATGAAGATATGGACTCTATTCAAAAATGAGGAACAAGTCGAATAAATGGACTCTCCTAGGAAAGGAATAACAGGTTGAATATATGAACCCTCCTCAAACAAAGGGGGAGCAAGTTGATGATATGGATCCTCCTTGGAAAGGGGGAGTAATGATAAGATTGTCATTGGTGATTGGATGATAGTGAAGCTCCAGTATGAAAGAGGCCAAGTACACCTGAAGATGCTGACAAGGTTTGACATTCACTTGTGGACGATAGTATCCTCTCTTGAGGATGGTCTTGTAGGAAATAACACTATGTTTCTTAGCGTGGTCCTTACTAGCTAAGGATGGCCCTGCAGACGTTACTCTCGCATTGAGATTAGCCACATTCATTTGTGGATACCATGGAATAACACTCGCTTAGGAGTGGTCCTATCTTTGAAGCTGAGGGTGCTCTACGATGAGTCCTTACGGATGATAGGGCATGCATTTAGGTGCAGTCGATGTCTGCCTTGCAAACATTACTCTCACATGGAGAGTGTACCTACATTTATATGTGGATGTCGTAGTATAACATTCGCCATTCGCTTGGGAATGGCCCTATATTTGACGGTGAGGATGTCCTATGATGAGTCCTTACGAATGTCATAGTATAGAACTCGCATGGAGTGGTCCTAGATTTTACGTTAAGTATTCCTATGATGAGGTCTTGCATCTAGGTGCAGTCGATATCTGTAGTTGCAGACGATACTCTTGCACGAAGAGTATGCCTACATGTGCATGTAGATGTCGTAGTATAATATTCACTTGGAGTGATCCTAGCTCTAACAGGTTGAGGATGGTCAATGATAAGTCCTTACGGATGATAGGCCCTTCATTCACGTGCAGAAAATATCTACACTCAGTTGTAGACGATTCAGTTGGTCGATACTATGGACCCTCCTCGTTAAGGGGGAGTAGGATGATGGAGGATTACATCATCCCTAGACCTATGTCCTAAAGTGACAGGGATTGATCATCCTACAAAGAGATCATGTGTATTGCAGGCAGTGTGGCAGCAAAGGATCGAAAGGGTTGAAGTGCAGCTGCAAAGGATCAAGAAGATAGAAGTGCTGCTACAAAGGATCGAAAAGATCGAAGTGTTATTGCTACAAAAGGATCAAGAAGATAGAAGTGTTGTTGATGCAAAGGATCGAGAAGATCAAATTATTGCTATAAAGGATCAAGATGATTGAAGTGCTGTGACGAAATATCGGAAGATCAAAGTGTTGTTACAAAAGGATCAAGTGATCGTGTGTTGCAGAAGATGAAGACATTGAATAGTAATTGTTCCAGTTACTGATGATTGTTGAAAACTTCCTATGACATATAGATGTATTACCTTGATACCGTTGAAGATGCTCTCTCTCTCGTTACTCCTATATTTGATGATGATGTTGTCAGTAGAATACCCTTCTCGCCAAGGGGGAGTGCTGAAATATTGTAACTTCAAAGGATATTCTAAATGTATTTTACTGACGTAACCCAAGGGAGATGTTATTATTCCTCCATTGATATTTTATTATTGTAATTGGTCATCATAGAGTCATGAGGTAAAGAATCCATTGTAAGTCAGGTCAATAGTACTCCAATGAATATAATATAATATTCTTTTGAGTCTTCCTAGGTGAAGTCGGCCTAGTCAGTTTAGTGGGGATGACTTGTTAGGGTAAAAGTCAAGTGACTTAAAGTATATAAATAGAGGAGTTTTGTTCCTCATTAGAACACAGACTCACTCACTTGTGTAGTGCATGAGAGAGAGAGAGAGAGAGAGAGAGAGAGAGAGATCAGCAAGGAGGAGAATACCTATTTTGGGGTTTTATCTTATACATCTTATACAGAGGAAGTTTTGTTGGGTTTTCTTCCCCTTGAGGGTTTCCTAGGATAAATACTATTTCTATCTTGTGATTGTGTTTCTTTCATTGATTATGCATATGCTATTGTTGTGAATTTGGATTAAAACTTAATGATGTCTAGTTTAGCTTTTGAAATATTAACAGGAACAAGGGAAAGAACAGAGAGCCCCAACAGTAGGGGTAGGGGGGAAACCAAGTTCCCCAACAAAAACCAAACTAGGGTAACCAACCTTAATCGATGCCCAACATGACTACAACATCCTCTTAGGTCATAGTTACATATATTCCATGAAGGTGGTATTCTCCTCAATGTTTTGTATCATGATTTTCCCATTCAATGGGAAGGTGGACACTCTAGACTAACTTACTTACTACAACCCCCATACCTCCATCGATGTTGGAAATGTCTTACCCACAGTAAGGGAAGCAAATCCAACACCCTATGTTCAAATTGTCCCAAGTTTATACAAGGATTTTGACCTTCTAAGGGCATATTCAGGTCCCCCACATCAAATACCCATCACGATAGAGGGACTTATGTGTAGCCTCTTCACTGCTAAAAAGGAACCTTCCACCCTACAAGAATCATCATAAACAACTCCATATATTCATGAGGTGGAGGAATCCTTGAAGCCTTATGTGCCTCCCATTTTTCAATATTCCATTCTTGTATCCCCCCCCCCCTAGATGAGTGCAAGGAATATCAGTTATGGACTAGTTGACACTCCTATGACTCACAATAGGGATCCTTGTGTGGTACTTTACACCACCATTCCCATAGATGGCTTCAAAACCCATCACACATTACGATATGGTATGATTCACCCCTATGAATCCATCCACTGAATCCACAAACCTCATGAATCAACCACCATCGGCGGTCACCAAACCACAAAATCGAGGCAATATTCAACCCAAGCCGAGCACCCCCACCAATGAAGGTATCAACCATCCTAAGTTGAAATCCCCTGCCATAGCCAACCATGCCCCTGAATCTTCATCAGGAGCAACTAAACAAAACATGAAGGGATCTACCCAACAAACATTAAAATCACCCATCATCCATGATACACCTACCATGCAAGTCACGCCCACATGTGCTTTATGTGGACAACAATTTCATGCAAGAAATTTGTGCCCCACCTTACCAGAGCTCATAAACTTGATCAATACACTTGTTAATGTCATGCATGCCCCTCAAAGTGAGATTGGGGGGAAGCCAAACCCCTCGACTCATATGTCCAAATCCTTATGCACCAACAAGGCATGTTCGATTTGATCTCAACAAGGGCACTATACTCACCATTGCCTCAATCTCCCTCGATTTTAGAATGCATTTGCAACCATTTTCCTTACACAAACGACGGAGGAAGCCTCACCTACCCCACCATTTGAGGTAGCTTCCATCAATATGGTCACCATCGATGTAGTTGCAAAAACTGCTTCTCCAAATTTAACCCCTTTAAATACCCCTACATCACCTCACGCACAGCCTGCTCATATCAACCATGACACCCAAACTAATGGGTGCACTTCGTGTGGAAACCACAACCATATGATGTCCAGTCATAGAAAGCCCACATCCCCTACAACACTCCTAACACCAAGACTCGTACCAATTGAGGGATCACTCCCATGTCGAGAATGTGGCACTACTTCCCATTATTTGTTTCAGTGCCCCCTCTTATGCATTGCATGAGAGGTTCGCCTCGAACATATGCATCTGCAAGACCCACTTCTTCACTTGTCAGTATCTCCATAAGAATCATAACTAGAGTGAATTGTTTCCGCCTTCACGGATACCATCAAGAATGTATCGCCACTTGTTGGTATTCTCACCGATGATGATTCTTCATCCTCCGATGAAGACCCTAATATACCATGTTCATCACATCATTCCTATCCATTAGGATATCTCCATCCAAGAGTGGTTGCACACTCCTTGGGTGTGCTATGTTTTGGTTCTTATTTATGCATTTTCAATATCTTGTCATGTATTCTACTATACTTGGTATATGTGTCATGTGTGCAGGATTTGTACCAGAACATGAAGATTTTCCATCGTCATTAAAATGGTGCAGGACCACTCTTAATAGATATCATCCCAAAACTAACATATAGTCAATTGTTTTACCCTCTAATCACATTGCATTTACCAATCCTCCCACTGACAACCATAGGCCCAGTAATAGTGTGACGTCAACATTGTTCTTGAGAATAACATGTTTCCCCCATGGGTGTGCACACCATTGCAAACCTTGTCATCATTTGACACCCATTATTTCGAACCCCATAAGACTGAGGAATTCGATCAATTTTAAGAATATCATACAACAGTTCATCATATCATAGCTAAGCATGTACCCCCTTACCTTCAGCAGTTCATGCCATCAAATTCCTTAGCACCAGTTACAAAGAAGATTCACCGCAACCATCTCATACCTCCATGAGCATTCAACCAATCTGAAAATATCCTTTGTACCGTCACCTCCACCAAGAAAACAATGGGCCCCCTTCCCTCAAATATAACCAATTATGTACAGTTATTCTTGTAGAAACCCTTTGCATAGTATTGATTCATGGGGCACCTATCTTAGCATTAGAAAATAACTTCCATTCCATCTTGGAAAATGTTCCACAACTCACTCAAAACTGTGAGCACCCATACCATCATCAAATTGACTCCTTGATCCACCAAAAACCATGGGAGTCCCACCCATCATGATATTGGTCCTCTGACATGCCAAAAATCGTGGGGACCCCACCAAACATTATTTATGGACAATTTGTTCCCTATTTCATTTACACATGGGAACCAACCAATTCTTCTGATAGCAACCAATTGGTCACCTTTGATCGATGGCATTGAGTCTCTCAATACCTTGCAAACATATTTTTTCCATTCATTACACTCTTATGTTTTGTGTCCTTAACAAAGACCTCCATCTTCACTTTGTCTACCTCTGCTACATCCTCACTTGAAGTATGATACCATCAACTCTTCCCCCAGTTTTTCATCGATCAAATGAAGTATTAGCCCCGTGCTTATCATCTAGTCTTGTGTCAAGTCATTCAATAAAACACTTGGTTACAGAATGATATTGGTTCATTAGACAAGACCCTTGTCTTGTAACGATTCTTCAGCTCTCATCGACACCAACACTCTATATTCTTAGAGAGTTGAAGAAGTAATAGTAGTACCTTGGGATTCCTTTCAATCACTATAAGGAATTGAATCAGACTAAGTAAGGAGAGTCATTAGTGCTCCTTAAGTTAGTAGTCTCCCCTATGCTTAACAACAATACATTTAATCACATAAGGAGGAGTCATACATTTTGAAGGTAGTAGTGTTCACATTTGAAAATTATGATAGCAGCATATCTAGTACAGTGTAGTCTTCAACGAATTCACCAACATCCCAGAGACCCACCCCCATGGGCTTCTTCAGATTCTCAATAGTTCCACTTCTTCAGCACTTGTTACACTTGTTCAAGTTCATGTACTTTTGCATGGTTTGAGTCCCTCCTCACCCATACTCATAAGCATTTTATGAGAGATCCCTTGGTCTCTTCAATTTGTAGCCACTCTGGATATTTTCATGAGCATGGGGATGCCCACCTTATTTATATAAAAACAACATATTAGCAAACTTTTTCCTTTGGAAGGTATCTCTTATCCAAATAGTTTGAAGAACCAACAACAAGAACACAAAAGAATTGATGATGCATTATTGGTTCTACAGTACCCTCTGAACCTCAGACATCAAGGGGCGTCTGTTATCATGAAAAACTTGCACACTTATGACAAGTTTGTGATTCAAATGATAAAGCGTCGTCAACATAAAACATGCATCTAGCCGAAGATATCTTCACAAGGTACAAAGAGGATATTGAGTCCAAAATGGCCCCAAAACATTCAAAAATCACAACAACAAAGGATAAACTATGTTTACACGTGCTACAACATGCAACTTCAGAAGAACACTCGTGCTACAACACTTAAATTCCTTCGAGATTCATGCATCTAGCACAAATGGTAGGATCTCACCCACCAACAACACATTGAAGGCTCATGAAAGCTCCACTTACTCAAATGAATTTCAATTTTTCTCTTCCACACACTTGGCTGCCTTAAATTGTTTCTTGGTGTACTTTGGAGCCAAAACATGGATCAATAGGTTCACATTACGATCTTTTTATTTCTTAGCCACCTCTTGGCTTATAAAAGAAATCCATGGGCATGCTTATTGTAAGAAGAATTTTGAGCAAAGTTATGTTGTTGCAATAGCGATTGAGCTTCCGCTTAGCTAACCTCTTCCCTCTTTTCAAACATTCCCAAATCTCCCTTTCCTCCTTCCCTCAAGGGGCAAGTGCTCTTCTCATTTGGTTCCTTAACCATTTTTCAAACAAGTTTGGACAAGAAAGGCCTCCCTTAGGAATTTTGTTTGCCTCCTTTTGGAGCTAACGTCTCCAAGGTGTTGTACTAGCTTGACCATTGGGCAATATACAAGTGGTTTGGCTCACATTGATTGTCCGAGTTTACATCCTCTACTCCCTTTTTCAATTTATTTATTTTCTTATTATTTTCTTGGATTTATTTTGTTTTACTTTAACAATCTCTTCTAGGACCACATGGGTCACAATCCACCACCACTAAGGGGCTCCAAATACTAAGGCCTTACTGCATCCTACAAGGCCTAACCCCATCCATAAGTGGGAATGCACTCTTGTGCAATATTTTCTGTAGTAGACAGAGTTGTAGAGAAGGTACAACATAGTCTCAAAGTTTATGCCAGAGAGGGGAGTTCCAGTTCTAGAGCCAAAGGTGTTCAAGTTTATACTTGAAAGATTTAGAATTTTGAGAGGAATGCAAACAATGGCCTTTGTTTCTGAGTCTGACTTGCAAATTTGAAAGGTTCCTTCAGAGCCTATGTTGTTGGGCCAAGTATAATATAGTTTATATTTAAAAGTATCATAAATTTGAGAAGAAGCCAATGGTGGTTTATGTTTCTACATCTAAGTTGCAAAACTAAAAGATGATTTCAGAACTTGCATTGTAATCTTTTCTTTTGTACTATCGTCATTTAGAGAATAATGAAAAGCGGTCTCATTATTGGAAGTGGACCCAAAAACTTAGACCAAGAGGGATAAATTCCCTTAACAAGTTTTTGTCTCTTGTTATCTTCTTTTCATTCCATATTTCTCTTATGATGAATGGATTATGCAAGTTGAATTCATAAATAAAAGTGCTTATTTAAGTAAGAATAACCACTTAATTTGTGAAGTGCAACTATTAGTTAAATATCGTGTAACCAAATCAAATTTGATGTCAATGTTGACTAATGATTTGATATCTTAAGATTTTTGGATCATTCTGAAGTTCAAAACATATCCAACCCTTAGCCAATAGTTGGAAAGTCATGATATATCCTATAACTTTTTCCCAACTAGCTTCTCAAAAACCCTGAAGCAAGTTTCCCTTCACTATTTTCCCCATAAATCTTCCTACTAGTGCTAGCATAATTAACCCTTTAACCTTTTCCATCCTAACATCTCACCCCCAAACCATTTTATTCCACTCTAACTGGGAATGAATACATTTGTGGCATTGCTTACCAGGTGGAACCATAGTTGATGGACTACAAATGATACTAGAAGGAGGATTTATACCAAAATGAGAAGACTATTTTCAATGGCTTATGGATGCATTCATCATTGGTGTTTATAGTTCCATTGAATTTTGCAGTATTCAAGGACAGTATATCACTGCAATAGTAGACTCATTAGGAGTTGAACTTATTTAGTTTAATTGTAACCCCTCCTTGCTTTATCAGGTTCCATCTAGAGGGAGATAGTAGCGTGTGCATTACTTAATATTCAAGGATCATCTTTATAAAATCCCTAGTACTTTTCCAAATCTCCAAAAGATCCTCTCTTGTTCTAAATACTAAACTTGGGACTGCAAACTCCAACTCTCTAGTGTCCACCGCATCTAAGCCAAATCCCTGACTTTGTCCTAACTAGGATCAATTAAGTAGTACCACTTTGGAGTATGAATAATACTCGATATGAGGTAATTCTAGTGTATCCTCCATAAATATACCACTGAAACTAGTCACATTGCCTCGATAGAACACTAATCGAATGACCTTATATAATGTCGTTCTTGGTGAGCAAGACATCGATGCAATCATAACCTTGTGGATCACAACGACCTAATTCAAACACCAAGGAAATTATTGACAACAACAAAATGTATGATAGAAACCAAAACAAAGATTGAACTCTCTAATGTTGTGGCTATGGGTATCGTCACTACTCATGGTCAAGGCCAGCTAAATGTGCCAAAAGTATTTGAAACAATAGATTCGTCAAATCCTAAAGGAGTGTATGTGAGATATGATTTACTTGTTGCCACCAATATTTCAAGTTACAATCTATTATTTCCTAATAAACTTTAGGTTTTAACAGAGATATAATGGCATACAATATGAATACTTATTTTAATAAAAGTTAATAGTGGGGTTTTTTCTATACAATGCTTTTTATTTTGTTTTAAAAATCACAATATTAATTATGGTTAATTTATTTAAAAAATTAAATAAGGGTTATTTGGATGCTCTAGTAACTATCATTCACACCACCATGTCAACTAACCATAGTTATATTTCGATGTTGAACTACCAATATTTAACTATAGTTTAAATTTGATGTGGGAATAGTGAGATTTAAGCATGGATTATCCCTCTACAAGTCTTATGGTTGTTTAGCAAACTGAAAATAGAGTTAAAATGTTCAAAAAATTATTTCAAAACCTTTTCCAGGCAAATCAGGCATGTTATTGGGTTCAACATAAGGTTGAGTAGAATTTTTGGTAAGCACACATGTCAATCTCACCAAATTAATCTTCAAAGTTTAGGTGTTTTTTAATTTATTGGGGCAAATATAGGCATTTACAACTTTTTATTATGGTTATGCAAAAGCTTTTACTTTTGAAAGATTGTTTTCTTATAAATTGATCAAGTTTGCCTCAATAAAGTGTAGCGCATAGTTGAGGAAGGAGAAGACACTGGGGCTAGATAAGAAGAAGGTTACTGCTGTCGGGAGATCACTTACTGTTTTGGGTCTTTTCTATTTTGGTGTTGATTCTATCTCTGAGGAACTTGTGGGGTTTTCACCATTTATCGTTTCCCCGAGGATAAACATTGTGTTCATTGTCTCTTGTGTTTGATTTTTGTGCTTGTTATTCTCTCAGTAAAGATCCAAATATAATGCTAGCTTGATGATGAAATTCTAACATGGTATCAGAGCTAACCTGAGAAGAAGACAATGTGCAGCTGCAAGAACTAGGGCTTCCTAGTTTGTGGATCTTCCTCCACATATTTTCAGCTAAAGTAAGGTGGAACAACTCTCCTCCTTAGGGCGCATCTTTCTGTCGAAGCAAAATCCAATTCTGAGGTTTTTCAGTTTTTGACCCAACACTACTGCCGGAAATTAGGGCTTTTCATAGAAGAGGAATTTTTTAGTGAGCCCAGACCTGGATTGATCTCCTCCCCAAAATCGAAGTTAGGGATAAATTTCAAGGCATTTGAGTGGACAGAACTCCGGAAAAGCAAAAACCTAATTTGCTACTGAACCAGCACTGCAGGATTTCAGCTCCAAATCTAGATCCGACATCTTGACCTGGTAAGATCTAAATCTTTTGTATTTCCATTTGAGGTTCTCAATTTAAGATGTCTCGTCATACCAAGCTTGATGAAAATATTAAGGGAGCTGATAACTTTCGAGCTTGGAAGTATAGGATCTCCCTAGTTCTGGAAGAGAATGAGTTGGACTCCTATATAAATGAGGAGGTTCCAGTTCCAGAAGGAGATGAGGCTAAGGCCTTGCATAAGATGAAGTTGGTTATGGCAAAGAGAATCATTGTTGATTCTATTAAGGATCATCTCATACCACAGGTGTCCTCCCTCAAGACACCTAAAGCTATGTTTGATGCCCTAACCAAATTGTTTGAAGGGAAGAACATAAACAGGAAGATGACTTTGAGAAACCAATTGAAGAATGTGAAGATCCAGAATGTTGAGACTATTCAGTCTTACTTTACAAGGGTCTCTCAGAACAAGGAGCAGCTGGAAGCAGTAGATGAAGAAGTGGAAAATGCAGAGATTGTGATGACTTCCTTGAATGGTCTCCCTAGATCATGGGACTCTTTCATTCAAGGAATTTGTGCCAGAAAGAAGTTAGTCAAGTTCAGCAGACTATGGGAAGAATGTTCTCAAGAAGAAGCTCAGATAACAGCTCGAGAAGAGAAGATGGGTAGTGAAGATCAAGCTCTCATAGTTCACTCCAAGAAAAACAGGAGGAGAAATTATCACTCCAAAGGTAAGATCTCACACTCTAGAAAATATCTGAATACTATTAAATGTTACACATGTGATGAGAAAGGTCACATATCTAGATTCTGCCCTAACAAAAGAAATCTAAAGAAGAAGGGAAACAAGAGAAGACATCATGCCCATGCTGCAGAGGATGGTGAACCTTCCACAAAGAGAATCAAACAAGAGAGTGATGTCTCTTCAAGTGAGGATGAATATGTATTGATCTCCACTCTCACGAGAACTGTTTCACATGGAAGCAATGATTGGCTTATAGACAGTGGTTCTTCCAAGCACATGACAGGATTCAAAGAATCTTTTGTGAAGCTATCTGAACATGTGTCACCTCACAAGGTGAAACTTGGGGATGACTACCAGTATCCAATAAAAGGTAGTGGTGAATCCTTCTATAAACTAGACTCTGGAAAGTCTTTGAAGATGAAGAATGTATTATTTGTTCCAGGACTAAAGAAGAACCTCCTCTCCATATCTGCGTTGGATGCAAAAGGAATGAGGGTTGCTTTTGTAGATGGCCAGGTTCTTATGTGGCCAAAGGGAAAGAATTTTGATGATGCAATAGTGATTGGAGAACAAAAAGGAGGTCTATACAAGTTGAAGGGCCAACCAGATCAAGCTTTGGTTTATGACACAGTAGAACCAAATGAACTTTGCCATAGAAGGCTTGCACATGTACATTATAGAGCACTACCACTTGCAAGCAACGATGTTGAAGGTCTTCCAGAAATTCAAGCAAAACATGAAGGGGTCTGCAAAGGATGTGCGAAAGGAAAGAACACAAAGAAGACATTTCCAAGTAGCGAGAGCCGCAGCAAAAGGAATCTTGGAAATCATCCACTCTGATGTATGCAGACCAATGTCATCAAGCTCACTAAGCGGGTATGTGTACTATGTTTCTTTTATTGATGACTTTTCTAGGAAGACATGGATTTACTTCATGAAGAATAAAGATGAAGTGTTTAGCAAGTTCAAGGAATTCAAAGCCTTGATCGAGAACCATACTGAAAAGAAGATCAAGACTTTTCGATCAGACAATGGCAGAGAATTCACTTCAAATGAGTTCAAGGAACTATGTAAGGACTCAGGGATTAAGAGGGAGTTGTCCACTCCTTACAATCCACAATAGAATGGGATTGCAGAAAGGAAGAAGAGAACCATCATGGAAGCTGCAAGAGCTATGCTTCATGATCAAGATCTTCCTATGCATCTTTGGGCAGAAGCAGCCAAAACAACAGTGTATGTACAGAACCGTACTCCACACAAAGTACTTGAGAACAAAACTCCTGAAGAAGTCTTCTCCAGCAAGAAACCAGAAGTCAGCCATCTCAGAATATTCGGTTGTCCTGTGTACATACACATTCCAAAAGAGAAGAGAACGAAATTAGATCCTTCAGGAAAGAAGGGTATGTTTGTGGGATACTCTGAAAGCTCGAAGGCTTACAGATTATACTTCCTAGGGTTCAAAAAGATTGACATCAGCATGGATGTAACATTTGACGAAGATTCAGCCTACATCAAATCCAGAAAGAAACCTGCTGAAGAACCTAAAGAAGCAGAAGCTCCCATAATTCATGATACAATCATGAACGAAGAAACTCAAGAAGAAGATCGAGAATTTGAAGAACCACAAAGACCTGTAGATCCACCACAGGAGAAGAATCCTCACAAGAGGAAACCTGCTTGGGTACGAGAGATTATCCAAGGTGCGAAAAGATATGGGGTTCCAAAAGAGAATCTTAGAGAAAGAAAGAGGACCAGATCCTGTTCCAATTATGTAGCTTTACTATGTGACTTCATTGATAAATAACCTTCCAAATATGAAGAAGCGGCAGAACGGAAATAATGGAAGGATGCAATGATCGAAGAGTATCAATTGATCATGAAGAATGATGTTTGGGATGTTGTCCCAAGACTAGAAGGGAAGTCAGTTGTAACTTCCAAATGGATCTCTAAGATCAAGCATGCTGCAAACGGTAGCATTGAAAAGTATAAGGCAAGATTTGTGTCTCAGGGTTTCTCTCAAAAAGAAGGAATAGACTATGAAGAAACCTTTGCACCTGTAGCCAGATACACTTCCATCAGATCGGTACTTGCCTTGGCTGCAGTGATGAAATGGAAGATACACCAAATGGATGTCAAGACTGCTTTCTTGAATGGTGTAGTAGAAGAGGAAGTGTATGTGGAGTAGCCACTCGGTTTTGAGACACATGACAGGGAGTCTCATGTGTGTAGATTGAAGAAATCCCTGTACAGTTTGAAACAGGCACCCAAGACATGGTACGGCAGAATTGACAGCTTTCTATCCAGTTTGGGCTTTACCAAGAGTAAAGCAGATTCCAACCTTTACTACAAGGTGGAAGATTGCAACCCGGTGATACTTCTACTATATGTAGATGATCTGTTTGTGACAGGTATGGATGGGTTGATTGCTGATATGAAGAGAAAGCTTGCTACTGAGTTCAAGATGAAGGACTTGGGAATGATGCATTATTTCCTAGGTATGGAGGTGTGGCAGACTACAGATGGAATCTTCCTTGGACAAGGAAAGTATGCAGTAGAGATCCTGAAGAGATTTGGGATGATGGACTACAAGGCATTAACCACACCTATGGCATCAAACCTGAAGCTATTGAGTGATGCTTCATTAGAGACAGTTGATGCCACGATGTATAGTCAGATGATTGGGTCATTGATGTACCTAACGAACACGAGACCAGATATTTGCTTTACTGTGAACACCTTGAGCCAATACTTGACAGATCCGAGACATGTTCACTTGACTGCTGCAAAGCATATTCTAAGGTACCTGAAGGGTACGGTTGATTATGGGCTCAAATATAAGGCTGATCAAAGGATTAACCTGGAGGGTTATGTTGATTCAGATTGGGCAGGCAGTGCCATCGATAGGAAGAGCACTTCAGGGTGTTGCTTCAGTATGGGATCAGGTGTGATCTCATGGTTTAGCAGGAAGCAATCCTGTGTGGCACTGAGTATAGTTGAAGCAGAGTATGTTGCAGCCTGTTCAACTAGTTGTGAGGCAGTATGGCTGAGGAAGCTATTGTCTGATTTATTTGATCTCCAGTTAGATGCTACTTGTATATACTATGACAACTAGAGTTGTGTAAAGTTGTCAGAGAATCCAGTATTCCATGACAAGTCAAAGCATATCGAGATCAAGTATCACTATATCAGGGATATGGTGTAGAGAGGAGCAGTGAAGCTCCAGTATGTTGTGACAGATGAACAGATAGCTGATGTGTTGACTAAGCCATTGTCTAGGGTGAAGTTTGAGTACTTCAGGGAGAAGCTTGGTGTTCTCCAGATCGAGGTTCCTCCCAAGAGGAAGTGATGTTTCTATGCTAAGCCCTTCTGACATGGTGAGAGGATTGGTTCCTTCCATGATCAGATGTAAGTGTTGTACCATTCTGACATGGTGAGAGGATTGGTTCCTTCCATGGTCGGATGTAAGAGTTGTGACATGGTGAGAGGATTGGTTCCTTCCATTGTCAGGTATATGTGGATGCCACATCCAGCATGAAAAAGGGTTGGCTTTGTGAAGACACATCTAGTATGAAAAAGGACTAGCTCTGTGTAGATGGCACATCCAGCATGAAAAAGGACTGGCTCTGTGAAGACTCATCTAGTATGAAAAAGGACTAGCTCTGAGTAGCTACCACATCTGGTATGAAAAAGGACTAGCTCTGTGATGCCTCATCTGGTATGAAAAAGGACCAGCTCTGTGATGCCTTGTCTAGTATGAAAAAGGACTAGCTCTGAGAAGACTCATCTAGTATGAAAAAGGACTAGCTCTGAGTAGCTACCACATCTGGTATGAAAAAGGACCAGCTCTGTGATGCCTCATCTGGTATGAAAAAGGACCAGCTCTGTGATGCCTCGTCTAGTATGAAAAAGGACTAGCTCTTAGAAGACTCATCTAGTATGAAAAAGGACTAGCTCTGAGTAGCTGCCACATCTGGTATGAAAAAGGACCAGCTCTGTAATGCCTCATCTGGTATGAAAAAGGACCAGCTCTGTGATGCCTCATCTAGTATGAAAAAGGACTAGCTCTGAGATGATACATCCAGTATGAAAAAGGACTGGCTTTGTAGAGGTTCCTATGACGAGAAGAATAAATAGATAGTACCTGTGATGATGACCCAGTGATGATCCAGATCGAGTGATGATCCAGATCTAGTGATGATGATCTAGCAGTGATGATCCAAATCGAGTGATGATCCAAATCCAGTGATGATGATCCAGCAGTGATGATCTAGATCAAGTAATGATCCAGATTCAGTGATGATGCCCAATGATGATCCAGTTCCAGTGATGATCCAGATCCGATGATGAAGATGACTTGAAGATGAAGATGGCTTGAAGATGAAGAAGACTTGAAGATGACGAGGACTCGAGGATGATTCAGAAGATACAGATAAGAAGACTATTGCTGAAAATTGTGTCGAAAGAATACCTTCCTAGTTAAGAGGGAGTGTTCATGTATATGTAACTTTAGAATGTATTTCACTTGTATTTCTTATATATTGTAACCCAATGTTTATTCTGGGATGTACTTGAGTTATGTCATGCCCCGATGTTCCTATCGGGAAGGTCTATCATGTAAACAAGTCATGTCAAGTCATTATGGGTAACCCTCCTATTGTCTAAGGGTTAAAGTCCCCGCAGTTCCAAGGCACTAGGGTTAGTAGACTCTCCTAGTAGAGGTCAACCTTGGTAGGGTTTTAGTCATGTCGGGATTAGTATAAATAGAGAACTGGAGTCTCCATTTAACACACAACTTATACACACTCAAGTGTAGCGCATAGTTGAGTAAGGAGAAGACACTGGGGCTAGACAAGAAGAAGGTTACTGTTGTCAGGAGATCACTTACTGTTTTGAGGCTTTTCTATTTTGGTGTTGATTCTAGCTCTGAGGAAGTTGCGGGGTTTTCACCATTTATGGTTTCCCCGAGGATAAACATTGTGTTCATTTTCTCTTGTGTTTGATTGTTGTGCTTGTTATTCTCTCAGTAAAGATCCAAATATAATGCTAGCTTAATGATGAAATTCTAATAGTTTTAGATTTGATTATAAAGCTCCAAGTTTAGTTTGATTTGATTAGTTTACTGTTTTGCAACGCATTTATTTACGTTTGGTCTTTAGAATAATATTTGTTTTGCTTTCTACAAATCTACAGTTACTTGTTTTGCTTTCTACGAATTTGCAATCAAATCATTCATTGCTTTCCATAACTCAGTTGCACTTGCATTCTTAGATACACATTTACTTATGCATACATGGAATAGTCTCCAATTTATAATATAGATCAGATAATTTTCTGCAAGTAGTTAGTTTTGCTCTCATTAGTTAAATCGCTTTCGGACCAAGCGACTGCTTTCTAGAATAGATTAGCATAGTGTTAGACGAGTTTGAATCTCAATTATTAATCAGTTTCCTGCCTTTTTAGAATACATTAGATTATATTTGAAATTATAGGCACTTTTCAAGTTCTTAGTTAATTTCATGTTTTCATAGATAGATTAAAATTCTTGCATTTGAATTATGAAAGTCATGCATGTAGATTAAAATCATATAGTTGCATGTTAGTGCATTTGCATCTTTAGTTAGCTCAGGTTAGTTCAAGCCTTCAATCCTGCACATATAGTGTTTGCATCTCACAAGCTCCCTTCCCGGGTTAACAATTAAGTGTTGAATTAGATACTGCATATTTTACCCAACAGAGAGATAAAGGGTACAATTACAATTCTAGCCAACCATACAAGTACAATTAAGGTCATGGACACCCAATAAAGACAATATTAATATAATAATAAAAATGTAATGCTACAATATATAGGGCAATCATTTCAGCTACAAGCCATCTAAAGATTTATCATTCCCATCATATGCGAATCCATCCTCCAAAATTTGCAGTAGTACTCCTGGGTTGATGGATGTTGAGATCACTCATCCTCTTAAAAGTGGGAAGGAATCATAATGAACAAGGACACAATTGGTGTTTTTCATTATCTGAAGTGAAATGTCATGGTAAATTTACTATTAATGGACATGATAACAAACATGAGTCATGGAATTGGAGCATTCCATAAATTGGACAAACCGGTGAGCGATGGCAAGCATGAAAGAATCTGCCAGCGAAATAAGGCAAGTGGGAAAGTTTTGGAGTGTCGGTGCAATTTTAGTAGGCTGGGCGTTCATCCCTATAGAGCCATGGACAAGAATATGAAAGGGAATACAAGATAGAGAAAGGACAAGCATGAAGAAAAAAGTGACAAAGAGGAGGATCTAGAAAACACGGTTCAGATCTTGCAAATTCAGGTTCAAGTATTGTCATCTCAATCATTAACAACAATGGAGATTTTGGCACAACAAAGGACAAAGTAGTAGCACCTGAAATTATGAATACTATGCACTTCATTCATAATTAGAAGACCTAAGTGGAGGCCATCCCTAGAGGTTTCGATGGAGGAATCCTCCCCTGGTACTGAATGCACTTCCTTTGATCTCAATCAACCTCCATCGGCATACGAAGGAGAGCAACAACAAGCAAATGGAGACAATCTAGAGAAAAAAAAAATCATGACGAGCTCGCAAAAGATGCCATCAACATGAAAGTATAGCTTAGTTTGTTATAGATATTGAAATGTTTTCATAACCTGATCTTGGGAAAATTTCATAGGTTGTGCTCAGCAAACAATTGGCAATGTTGTGGGAATTTTCGTAAACGTGGGATAGACCCCTATAGTCAAGAAATCTTGAAGTATAACTCTATAATAGAAGAATTTTGTATGCCATATGGAATAATCCTCCCTTTGTAATCTTCTCCAATTTTTTGTGGCCTTTATAATGCTCATGTTTTCATGTGCGTGTGTGTGTGTGGATTAAATTCTTAGATATAGAAGAATTCTCTAATCTCTTGGAAATACCCTTCAACTTCCCTTTTATGTTCCAATTGTTTAGATTATACAAGTCAAAATTGGTAATAGGAAGATATTGAGGATTTTCCATTTTTTGATATCCCATAAACCCAACTAGGAGTTCATCTTTCCTCAAAAGGTTCTAGGGATTTCTTCCCTTTCTTATAAGTATCCATTGAATCTAAGGAATTACCAAGAGATTTTGCTACCAAATTTACGTACTCAAAGACTAACAAACCATAACAGAATTATTATGACCATTAGAGAATCCCAATTCCCAAGCTTGAGGAAGAGAATGATAAAGTTCTCGAAAAATTAAAGGAGATTTCGATGATTCCAACATATATTGTGAATGGGTCATCTTCTCATGGCATCTTAGTCGAGAAGCATCCTATCCTATTAGATCTTGTATCAGGGACCACAAGTGGTTGTTTTTAATGATTTCCAAAGGAGTGATGCCAACTTATGATTATGAATATAGACAACATAGTACGGTCTTTTTTAACTCATACTTTCCTCTTGAATTTCCAACCTGAATTGGGGGATTTACATTCCCTCTATAGGTTCCCAACCCCATGCCAATCCAATCATCTAAATGATGTTTTCCAATAATACAACTTCTATGCGAATGGATGCTCACCCATTCAATGTCCAAATATGTTGGAATACCTTGACTTAAGGTCAAGTTCCACAAAACCTTTGTTATTATTTTATCCTAGATCAACTAGATATTTTCATCTAGTGACACAAATTTACCTATAGAATTTACCATAGTAGACAGAGTTTCACCACTCCAAAGCAAAACCCAAATGGAATAACCAAGGGCCCTCTTCGAGGATCAAATCATGGAAGCCAATGCTTCAATACTATACTAGAATGTCCCCATAAACAATTTTTGGATAAAATGTTTGCTACATCATGCTCATTCTGAAGTTCAAAACATATCCAACCCTTATCCAATAGTTTGGAAGAAGGGATACATCCTACCATTTTTCCCCAACCAGCTTCTAGCCAACCCTAAATCAAGTTGCCCATCACTATTTTCCCCATAAATATTCTTACCAACGCTAACATAATTAACCTTTCAACCTTCTTCATCATGACACCTCGCCCTAAGACCACTTTGATCCACTTTAACTTGGAACAAATACATGTGTGGCGTTGCTTACGAATTCAAACAATAATTGATGGATTACAAATGATACTAGAAGGAGGATCTATACCAAAATGAATCAATTGTTTTGAATGAATTATAAATGCATTCACAATTGGTGTTTATAGTTCAATTGAACTCTATAGTGTTCGAGGACATTAAATCACTACAATAGTCGACTCAATGGGATCTAACCTTATCTATCCTAACTGCATCGCCTCCTCTCTTTATCGGGTGCCATATAGAGGGAGATGTTACTACTTGTGTATTACTTAATATCTCAGGAGTGTCTTTAGTAAAAGACCCAGTACTTTGCCAAATCTCCAAAAGCTCATATCTCATTCTAAATACTAAATCTGGGCTTGAAAACTATGACTCTCTATAGTCCACCACATCTAAGCCAAATTCCATGACTAACTCTTAGCTAGGGTCAACTATGTAGTACCACCTTGTAGTATGCATATTACTCGATATGAGGTAACCTTACTGTAGCTCCTTCCATAAATTTACCATCAAAACTAGTCGCCCTTCCTCGATAGACCAATGATTGAATGACCCTTGTAGAATGTCATTCTTGGTGAGGAAGACATCCATGGAATCATAACCTCGTGGATAACAAAGGCCTAATTATTGGCATTGAGGAAATTATCGACAATGACAAAATATATGATAGCAACGACAACAAAGATTGAACCCTCTAGTGTTGTGACTATGGGTATTGTCACTAGTAATGGTCAAGGATTACTCAAGGTGCCAAAAAATCCTTGAAATAATAAATCTGTCAAATCCTAAAGGCATGTATATGAGATATAATTTAGTTGGTGCCACAAATATTTCAGGTTACAATCTATTATTTTTTAATAAACATCGGGTTTTAACATAGAAATAATGACATATAAAATAAAATAAAATAATGTTGTGGTTCATAAACCCCCCAGCAGGATTGCTACGTCCTCGAGAATAAATCACAGGGGACCACCCACAAGGGTTGCATCCTGTTCGCTTTGATTCCAGAGCTAACCTGGTGGGACATCAAGTGATACCCTTATATAGTAATGTATTTCCACCCAGGGATTTGATCCCAATACCTTCTGCTCAAAACTTACAACACTCAACCACTTGAGCCAACCCACAGGGCTATATAATGACATATAATATGTACACTTATTTTAATAAAATTTAATAGTGGTATTTTTGCACCGTGAGAAGCGAGGTGCTCTCCAACCCAGTATGGGGGAGATCATGTCACATTAGTCACGTTATGCTTTCTGATTGGCTTAAATAAAATATGAAAAATATTAAACTAGCATAGATCCATTTTAAACCCAGATGTATCAAGTACCGAGAGGGATCCAAATGGTAAACAAAAATGTACACCTGAAGAAATTGGATCCCTCTCGGTGCTTGATAGAGCTAGGTTTAAAATGGATCTATGCTAGTTTTATACAATGCATGTTACACCGAGAGTAGTGAGGTGCTCTATATCCTAATATGGGATAGATGTTGTTAGTTTACGTTACGTAACGTAACGTTCCCAAAAATAAAAAATAATTAAAAAACTTCATGTCGACCCATAACTTATAAAAAAATAAAAAATAATTAAAAATATTCATGTCCACTCATAAAATAAATAAAATAAAATGAGCGTAGATCCATCTTAAACCCATATCTAACAAGCAACGAGAGTGATCCAATTTCTTCACGTATAAATTTGTTTATCTTAATTTTTTTACACATTAAGAAAAAAGTTACACTTAAAGAATTTTGATCCCTCTCGTTGCTTAATAGATTCGGGTTTAAGATAGATCGATGCTAGTTATTTTGTATAATGTTAATCTTTTTTAATTGAAAAATTAAATAAAATGACTTTGATGCTCTTGTAATTATCATTCACTCCACCATGTCGACTAATCATGGTTAAATTTTGATGTTGAACTACTAATAATTTAACCATGGTTTAAATTTGATGTGGGAATAGTGGGATTTAACCACGGTTTACCCCTCGACAAGTCTTATCTTTGTTTAGCAAATTGAAATTAGATTTAAAATGTTCATAAGTTTAATTCAAAGCTTTTTCCCAAGCAAAGCAGGCATGGTATTGGGTTCAACATAAGGCCGAGTGTAATATTTGGTAGGCATGCATGTCAATCTAACTAATTTAAATTTTAAAACTTTGGTGTTTTTTAATTTATTGGGACATACATAGACATTTACATAATTTTAATTGTGGTTATACAAAAGCTTTTACATTTGGAAGACAATTTTATGAGAAATTGATGAAGGTTTCTTTAGCATAAATTTTAGTTTGAATGTGAATTTACTTGTGTATATGAATAAGTAATTCTAATCTTTCATACAAACACACATACACGATAAAATGCATGTTTACAAATTAGCCCATTACATGATCTCTCTAATTAATTTGGTCTTCGTCGTACTAATAATAAGAACTAGTAAATACCAGTCCCTCCTTATGTGTTCTCCTTAGCTATTACCTTTGTTTAATAGAAACAGATAATTCTTTTATATTAAATTGTTGAAGACCATTGGAGAGATTACAAAACAAGATTGCCCAGCTATTGCATGGAAAAATACCAGTGACATTTCCCAAAATTCCCCTACATATAATTTATACATCAAAAGTTCTTCAGTTAGTAGAAAGAGTCTAGTGCTATATAAACAAACCTATTCCCCAAGTAGGAATATAAAATAGAAAAAACATAAGTTCTATACATAAGGATGGTCGAAAAACTAAAATTCAAGAAACATCTAGAATGAACCATGCCTGGAGGAGTTGGCTACGATGTCCTCTTGAACAGGGTGGTGGACTAAGTTCTCCTCCATTACCTGCACATCTAGATTCTATAGATTGATTGTTTTGATTGTGGCTCCCCAAGTTTAGTCTTAACAGCCTATCCATGTGTTCCCTTAACCCCTCAATCTATCCTCTTTGCTCCTGAAGATTGCTCTCGATGTCTTCGATTATGTTGTCCAATAGAGAAACGTGGTAGGAAATTTGTATTAGAGATTCAATCATACATTCGATCCTATCATGCAAGGTCCACATAATTTACTTGAGTTTGCTAATATCAACATGAACCCCACAAAAGGCCTCCCTCCATGTCGAAATCACCTAAGGCGATTTGCAACAAATGAACCCAAGGAAAACCACAATCCACCCTGAACATAATTGAAATTCACCTCATCCCCAAACGTGATAACAAATGAAAAGGCCATGGGGAATCTACCCATGACAAGAGGCAAAGAATTGTCCAATCCTAGAGCTGATACCAACATAAAGTTAGGATGCATATATAGAAATTTATCAGCAACCCGAGTAGAAAATTTCAATCATATCTTCGAGAGAGGGGAAAGGGTTTTCCAGATGAGTTTCAATTCAACAATAATTTAGAACTCTCGTTAGCTCTTCCAACGTGTCGCTTGTTTGTAAGAAGGATTGAAGTAAGCCACAGATGAAAAATCAAAATTGAAACAATCCCGTAGTAAAATCCCACAAGTGCCCCGAGGCACGATAAAATGTTGCATAAAATCACAAGCGCAAACTGCTGGAGTGATGCCAACCTACCATTACGAGCTACATACAACATAGTTTTTTTTACCCATATTTTCTTCTTTATTTGCCAAAATAAACTTGGGGATTTACACTTCCTCCATAGGTTCCCCACCTCATGTCATGCCAAGTATATAAACAACATTTTCCAATAATATAACTTCTAAGTGAATGTTCACTCATCCCATTTAATGTCCAAATATGTTGGAAGACTTTGCCTTAGGTCAAGTTCCAAAAAACCCTAGCTATTCTAAATTTTTCCTAAATCAACCAAAGGTTTTCATATAGTGCCACAAATTTACCAATAGAATTTCCCATGACAGATAGAATTTTGTCATGCCACGGTTCCAACAAAAAGCCAAGAAGAAAAACCCAAATTTGTTGAATGACTGAGGACCCTCTCCGAGGATCAAATCTTGGAAGCCAATGCTTGAAAACTATGCTAGCAAGTCCCCATAACCAATTTTGGGATAAAATGTTTGCTACATCATGCTCATTTTGAAGTTCAAAATAGATCCAAGCTTTCGCCAATAGTTGGAAAGAAGGGATATACCCTATCACTTTTTCCCAACCAAATTCTATATAAGCTTGAAGAAACCTACCCTTCACTGTTTTCCCCATAAATCTTCCTACCAACGCTAACATCATTAACCTTTCGACCTTTTCCATCCCAACATCTCGCCCATTACCTTTTTAATCCACTCTGACTTGGAATAAATACATTTGTGATGTCTCTTACCAGGTGGAACCCTAGTTGACGAATTACAAACAATACTAGAAGGAGGATCTATACCCAAATGAGTCAACCATTTTGAATGACTTCTAGATGCATTCGCAATTGGTGTTTATAATTCAATATCTGCGGTATCTGAGGACATTAAATCACTACAATAGTAGAGTCAATAGGACCTAACCTTATCTATTGTAATTGTACCGCCTCCTCTCTCTTTCGGGTGTCGTATAGAGGGAGACGTACTACTAGTGCATTACTTAATATATGAGTCTCGTCTCTAGTGAAAGTCTCAGTACTTTGCCAAGTCTCCAAAATCTCCTCTCTCATTCTAAATACTAAATTTGGGCTTTGAAACTCCAACTCTCCACAATCCACCACATTTAAGCTAGAGTCCATGACTTATTCTTAGCTAGGATCAACTAACTAGTACCACCTTGGAGTATGCATAATACTAGATATGAGGTGACCCTAGTGTATCTCCTTCCATAAATCTACCATTGAAATTAGTCATCTTGCCTAGATAGACCAATGATCAAATGACCACTCAAGTTATATTTCATTAGTTAACCATTGACTTTTGAACCTTTTGTTCACGTTGCTCTTTACTTTTTCCCACCTTATCATATTTAGACTTCGGAGTTTCCTACTCAAAACACAAACACATAATTTTATCGTAATAGAGGTATTTTCCCTCCGCAACTAGTTCGTAGCCACTTGAAGTCGGATTTAATCCATTTTTTTGACATGTTAAACTATAACATTTTTAAGGATTGTGATCCAAAGAAAAATGTTTATGTGTGCGGAAGAAATGAAATTTCTAGATGTTATATGAAGGCATTTATAGAGCAAAGGTATTTGCCCTCGCTACTTACACTCTAAGTAGCTAAAGGGGTTTATTTCAAAATCTTGGATATGTTAAAGTTGTAACATTCTTTTAAGACTTATGATCCAAAGCAAAATATTTATGGATGTGGAAGTCCAAGAAATTTCTAAAATTGATTCTAATTTTGTTTTAAATTGATAAAATAACTTAGTTTTATATGACAATTTCAATCATTAAAAATTTACAATTTAGTACTAATTATACTATGATCTATTATTAGATTATATTTTTTCATTGGAGCAGCAAGATATGCATCATACCCTTACCATTTTATTCTTATAATCAAGCCATTACACTAAAGTCTGGAGCTTCACAGCCCAAAAAAGGAAACCTTGACACGTTACTACTTGGTTTAGGCACCAAGTAAATTGTACAACAAAGACATTCATTAGGACTCCACGCTACATTCAAACCTTGCACTAGGTAAATTGTACAACAAAACACTCATTAGGATCCCATACTACTTTCAACACTTTGTATATAGGGGATTGTTCCTATGTTGCTTAATTAGCAACTAGAACATTATGTGGCATCTCCTCTTTCAAAGCAAAGCCACAATTTGCAATGTAAATCCAAACTTCCACCTTGACCATAAACTAAGCCTTCTCTAAAACATTGCAATGCTTCTATGAAATACAATATTCATGTTGGCTATGGAAGTTGTATAAGATATTTAATGTGTCAACCACCCAGTAAGGTTTATTGTTTTCGAAGCAACCAATGACATTAAGTTTATAGTGATCGAAATCTCCCTCAATCATTACAACCTTACTCTAAAATTGTGGCTTCACTTGTATGGCATTAATTTTGCATGTTACATATAATTCCATAATTTTAACACAACCAACTATACAATTTTGACCAGAGTCTATCACAACATGCTTGTCAACTACAAGCCAGAAGATGATCCTATATCTAGAGATGATATCTTTACTGATATGACTGAAAGTCGGTCATCCCCACATAAGAAAATAACAAAAATTGATTCCCTAATACATGCTAAACGTGCACCCCCACGAGAGGACTATATTTGGCAACGAGTGAATGCCCAAACAATGACATTGTTACACAAGAAACAAGAATATAAAGCTCTCTAAGTGTAATTCATGGCTCACACATTTGTCATAGATAAACTTCATTGTTTCCATACATTATTTTGTCCTGGCCATAACTCATGTGGCCGATTTGAAGGTTACACGAATTTGTGATCATACCAGGAGGTAGGCACTCCACATAAATGATCAATGGTGTTGATTTCTCTCGTTCGTTGCTGTGAGGGAGGAGATTAATGCTTGTAGCATATCTCATTTATGACCTATGACCTAGGAGCTGTGGATTGTGGAGAATATTTTTTCCCCTTCATCGCATCCACCTGTTTACTAATTATGTTGCCAGGTTCTATGCATTAGGTACTTAATCCAAGAAGAAATAATAATACAACCTGCACATATCCACTAGGAACTGAGCATTTTAATGCATATATTTATGGAATTGTTTTGATAATTTGAAGCATTTAATAACCAACCAGTCCTGCATCCCATGCAGGCCACCGCCTTTGGGAAGGGAAAATCGATGTTGACATCAACAACTTAGAACCAATCAACATTCAACTGAATATATTTTGTATTTTATTTAATATGTAATATTTGGAATATTGCTGGAACGTTGCAAAATCTAAAATATTTGTTCCGTACATACAGATTAATTCGCCTTCGCAAAAACTATAAAGTCCCCCAATCCAGAACATAATAAAAGTTACAATCTATTTTTATGTCTCCGCATAGATATATATGAATGGGTCATTGCTATTAATCAATCATTGATTTTCTTAAATTTTTCCCAAAAACGAATATTTAACATTAGTCAAAGAAAATAAATTTAAAATTATTTTTTATATTATCAATTATACACCATTTTATTGGCCAACTAACAAATGATGTTTGCATTGTTAGTCGAACCTCCAGCGTTGGTGATGGGGGTGACAAAAGTTTTCACATGGATCAAGGTATGGGAGATTTATTGCATTCGCCAAATGGTGTTGAACCGACCTCCATTGTATTTACCGTGTGCTAAACTCGAGGAAGGGTTCATTCATTCCTCTAACTATACGAAACTAGAAACATCATTTGCTCGTTACAATGGTGATTTCTCTGGAGGTGTCCAACGATGAAGAGGGGTTCAGAGGGGCCTGGTTTTGTGCATGACTTGTAAAAAAGCAAGGGGCAGAGTACTTGGTGGAGTACAGAGACCTTGTGAACGATGAGGATGACACAAAACAACTAAGGGAGAGTAGATGAGCTTCACATAAGGCCAAGCCCTCCAGAGCAAAGTAAAGATTAGTTTATTATGTATGAGGAAGCCGATGCTTGTGAAAATGATGAGTGTGTTCGCGATGGTCCTTAAAAATCACAAGTATATAATATACTTCTTGCAAACAAAGGACGAGATGATATTTAATCGTGCCAAACTACGCCCCCATCTCGAATTCATAGATAACAAATGGATTGAAGCTTCCAAGGTATGCACATTACTTCTCTTCTTTCACTTCAAAGGAATTGATAGTGTTTTTTTTAAGAATGACAGGATTATTGCCCTTGGCTTAGTCCTCAAATGGATAAAGTGCTTTTAAGTTTGTTGTTTTCCCATTGTTTTCTGATTTTTCTGTAATGTTTATTTCTTATTTCTTTCGTTGTCCAAGATACCCTATTCATGTCCGGAGATTTTTTTTTTTAACACATTAGGTCCAAGTATCACGTTCTAGGCTGGCATATTTTTAGGTTTGTCTGTGGACTTCTAAGCGGATTTTACTGTGTTGGGACCTTTGTCAACCAGGACACTGAGGTTCAGTTGTTTTCGTTTATAACGACTATTATTGGTAATCTAGCCAGTGTTATATTTAAGATATTGTTCCTGAGTTGTGAATATTAGACAGGGCAAAAGTCAAGGGGCTGGTTAAGGCTGACTTTAATGATTGTGACAATGCTTTATCTGTCATCTAGACCTTAAAGTTCTTGAGAACAATACATGAGGAAATTTTACTTTTATTCGAAGTGCAAGTGTTCTAGAATGACTGAACATGCTTTAGTTTTATTGATATTATATTACATTCCTTGGTTGTTCTAGCTAATAACCAACATTAATGGTCGTTGATTATATTCTACTATGGATTGCTCTTCTTTATCCTTGGTTGATTTGCTTTTAAATTGATAGAGTAAGGGATCAATGGATGCCTCGTACAGTTTAGATGCCCATGTTCTACTGTGCCTTGGGTGATATGCATAAGTATCAAGGCTGACAAGTAACATCCCACTCTTCCAATGATGTGGAGTTTTCTTGAAACTAGTCACTTTGTGGTGCTAGGCAAGTATATGAATACAATCTCTTGCAAAAAAATGTAAATCCATTGGTCAAATTCTAGAAATAAGGCACACCTTAGTTAGAAAGGCTTCAACTCAATGGAACCCAAGATAATCACTTTCTGCAATGTGTAGAATTCACGACTGAACAAACATTTCCTATGACATCTCAAAACAAAGCAAAATTGATGAATACCCAAGTTGGACACTTAGGCCTTTTGATGTAAGGTATAGCTTATTGTTGATCGTTAGAATACCAAAAAACATTTACGTCATTGAAACACGACTCCAAGTTCCAATTTTATTTTGGGAAGATATCAAATGTTATTTGATGTGTTATGATCAATTCACATTCTTATAACATTATGCAAATTTTCATGTTGTGGACCATATGCCACAGGCTTCATTTTTTAGCTAAAATATGCAACCATTTTGCAGTACCATGTTGATGCTATGAAGTAGTGATACAACATTGACTAGCATTTAGTTCCAGCTTAGACGACTTGGTTTTGGAACAGTAATTGTTGACGAGATATGGGTTCTATCCTAATATTGCCAAAATAATTATGATCTTTTCTTTTCTCAAAATTTCATAATAAAAAAAGGATTTTGAAGAAATTGAATCCATTTATATATTAAAAATGCAAATTCATAAAATAAAAAAATTGCAATTTAACTAAAAGCTATATAATAAAAAATTTATTTAAACTACTTTTCATCCCAAATATGAAAATAGATTTTATTTTCTTTCATTCGAAATGTGAAAATCTATATCAATGTAGTTTGACCTTTTTTTATAGAAAAATAAGAGGTATTTAAGTTATATAATTAATTTTATGTCTTTGAACTTTAAGTAGGCTAGATGTTTTTAAAATGTATGTTTTAAGCATCACAAGGTTAAAATATGAATAGGAAAACAATATTTTTTTATTGTAAAATTTACTGTGAAAATATTTAATATATTCATATAATAATCAATTTCAATTTTAATTTTTCATAAAGTAGTTATAAGTTCGTACTATGTACATTAATGTATACTATTTTTTAATATCAAGAAAAAAAAAACTTTTCACGACTTAACTTGTTACAAAACCTTATTAAAAATAAATAGATTTCTGAAAAGAAAAGAAAAATCTCATTATCATTATAGTATATTTTATTGATAATAATTAATTTGTTGATTATTGTTATGTTTATTGTTATTGTAAAAACCAAAAAGGAACAATCACACTCATAGTGAAGGATATTTTTTCTAATTTAATAAGACAAGTGAAAAAATGACAGCTATTCATGCCCCATTTGCAATACAATAATGGTTCACATTTTTTTTGTTTTTAATACCTTAGTCAAACAACAAAGGTTTCATTGATTTGTGTGCCTAAAGATTTACAAAAGAGTTGAAGAATTTACATCAAAGCTTGACCTTCAATATGCATTGCATGCTGTTGATTTGAATTCTTTGAAGCATGAAGAGTCTTCGGCTCTGGTTCCTGCTTGGGAGGACCTGTTTGTTCTTGATTGCAGGATTGGTGCTCCATGATCTAGAATAAAATCTATAAGAAGATTCTGAACCTGTTGGAGGGAGAAGAGCCTTTGGCTCTACCTCATTCTCTAGAGGAGTTAGCAGGATCGTGAGCTGTTGCGGTTGAAGGCTAAGTGGATCAGGGGCAAAGTCTGCATTTTTGGTAGTCCAAGAATGCTTAATCATGGAAGATTGCTGAGAAAATCACTCCGAGGAATACAAGCATTTGAACCGGTGTAGCCCTCGGCTCTGGTTCGATCAACCCAGTTTGATCATGATCTGGAGTCTGAGTTTTTGTAGGTTCTTTTCTTTTGGGAATTGTTGTAGATCCTGGTTGTTTCATTTGGTGGTGTGTCACTTGCAAAGACTATTTGACATGTTGATTTGTTGTTCTTTGTTATGGCCCCAGGAGGGGGGTCGTAGACTCCCCATACTTTTTCCCCTGAGCTCTTCACCTTCAATAATTTGGTAGCAGCCTATAGAAAGCATCCTATTGATCCAGATTCCAGATCTTCGGGGATGAGACCCGGAAGACTTGGATGTCGAGAGAGGAGGATAAGAGATAACATAATGGACCAGCTATGAGAAAGACACGTCAATGAGATATAGGATGTGAATAGCCTAGACAGAGAAACATAAGTAAATATGCCCCATGGAGGGGTGAGGCTCAAAGAGGGTTCTTTGAGCCTAACCTCTCAAACCATACTTAGAAAGACACTCAAAACCAAAACCCAATAATAATATATTAACAAAAAGGTAGGATGCAAAAAATCCTTGAATGTTTTATTAAGAAGGCATAAAGCCTTTTTATAACATTATTACAATGTGCCTTGGGGCAATACCATGGGTCAAAACCATGGGTTGTGAAATACCATGGATGAGAGAGGTGTAATGTGTCTTGAAGTTGTACCATGGAATAAAACCATGGTTTGTCAAATAATATGGATGGGAGAGGGTGGCCTCTCCATTTAATAAATTCGGATCACCTGTTTTAGCTTCACAACAGAAATTTGTCTAGAAACTGGATGTTATTCAAACTGTTGCTCTTTCGACATAAGAATCGTGTCGTGCTGCCTTGAACCTTCTAGAACAGGGTCTTATAGCTCAGTTCATTGGATTATGGCCATCTCCAAGAGCCATTGAATCGTGGGTGCAGAGGAATTGGCATCCAATGGTCTCGGAAGGAATAAAGAGTCACTTTGTCGGGAAGGGATATTTTGTCTTCATCTTTGAAATCAGTGAAGACAGGAATCTCATCTTCAGAAATAGGCCATACTTCATGGGCCCTTGGGGTCTGTACCTAAATAAATGGACGCTTGACTTTGACCCTGCTCAAGATGTCCCTTCAGCCGTCCTCGTCTGGGTTCGCCTACCTCATATTCCCTTGCATTGCTGGAGTCCCAAATCATTAGAATCAATTGGGAATACTCTTGGAAGATATATTGACAGAGTAGACAGGAAGGATCAGTTCTCTTGTGCAAGAATTTGCATGGAGGTTGATCTGGAAATCGGACTACTTGAAGCCATCAATTTAATAGTAGTAGATTGGTCTCACGTGCAAGAACTGGACTATGAACAACTGCCATTTAAGTGTAGGCACTTCCATGAATATGGCCATTTTGTGAGGCGTTGCAAAAACAAGGTTGAGGATGAATCAAAGAAGCCAAAAGATTAATGGACAAAGGTTGAGAAACAGGCCTCTTTAAATCAAACCAACAAATCAAAAGCTAAAGGGGATCCATTAGGTTCCAGTGCGCACATTTCATATCAGCCCCAGGTGGAAGGGATTGCAGCCTCTTCTCAGGCAGAAGCATCATCGAACTCTTTTGAAACTCTCGACTCTTTAGATGATCCTTTTGTCTCTGTCAAAGATAGGGATCAATGACCTCTCTTTACAACCATTGAGTTAATGAAGGAATTCTTCCAGCTCAACTGGACTCCCCAACTAGAGGTTCTTCTCCCTGATGTGCTAATATGATAAGGAGGAAACCTCTGGAATCGTCCGGCTCATCGGAAGATGAGACATTCGAAAGACCCTCGAAAAAGGCAGGGAGGAAATATCTTAAGGAATCAAGAGAGGAAGAAGAAGAGAGGAAAAGAACGCAGGGAAGTCAAACCACTTTAGAAATTTCAATTGGACGAAATACCAGAGCAAGGCCACCTAAGGGAGGTATTTCGACTTCCATCCCCAATAGATGATGCAGATAGTTTCTTGGAATTGCAGAGGTTTGGGGAACTCTATGAAACCTGAAGTTGTTAAAGATATTTTCAAAATAGAAAATACATATATCCTCATGCTTCAAGAAACAAAAAATGAAGGGGGAACTCTTCTTGATCTAAGTCATACTAAATGGAAATTAAATTCAGGAAAGGTTGTCAATGCAAGGGGCTCCTTTAGAGGGCTTGCCACGATCTCGTCAGACGATGTGTTTGAGCTGGTAAGTTCTTTTGAAACACGTCACTGGATTCTTATTGTGCTTTGTAATAAATTAAATAAGTCTTCTATCGCCTTGTTTAACCTTTACGTTCCTGTCCATCCGATTGAAAATAAAGAGTGTTGGCATACGCTCTATAATTTTATGGAATCCACCTCTCCTTCGAATATCATCATTGTTGGAGATATAAATCTTGTTTTCAACTCAAAGGAAAAAAGAGGAGGCAACTCCTGTTGTGATCAATTGATGCCTTACATTGAGGGTTTGATCCAGCAGTGGGATCTCATCGATTTCAAACCCAAGAAGGGACTATACACATGGACCAATAATAGAACTATAGCTGCCCACATTTCAGCCCGTCTAGATCGGTTTTTAGTGCAGAGTTCTTTTTTGATAGATAAGAAATTAGTTTCTACTAAAATCCTTCCTAAACTTACCTCAGATCACAAACCCATCCTTTTGCAGTAGGATGAGGAAGAAAATTTGGGCTCGATTATGTTTCGCTTTAGCCCTCAATGGATTGAGCAGGATGGTTTCTTTGCAGTTGTAACAAAGGCTTGTGCTACTTCAGTCATTGGGTCGCCTAGATATGTATGGAAGCATAAACTAAAAGCAACCAAATTAGCCTTGAAAGAGTGGGTTAAATCTCCGTCCAATACTCCCACTGCACTGAGAAAAGTGGTTGTGCAATAACTAGCAGATTTATAGTTGGAATTAGAGAGTAGCGAAATAAATCCACAAGCTTTGGAGAAAGAGCAAGCAACCCAATTTGTCTCCTTTAAATCATTCAAACATGAAGAAGAATATTGGAGGCTTAAGTCGCGAAGTCTGTGGCTACTTTCCGGAGATCGTAATACAACTTTTTTCCATAGACATTATAGAGCATGTCTCTCTCAAAATCATATCTCTGAGATCAACTCGATAGATGGGACTGATTCAAAAGGAATTGTCCAAGTTAAAGAAGCAGTTGATATTTACTTTCAGGACCAATTCACGAAGGTTGGGACTGGCAATGAGGAGCTCACTTCTGAATTTATTTCTCATATGCCTTCTCTTGTTAGTGATGAGAATAATCTAAATCTAATGAATCCCTTTTTTGAGGAGGAAATCAACAATGTTGTGTGGCTTATGGAATCCGACAAAGCTCCAGGCTTGGATGGATTTTCTTCACTTCTACAAAGTTTGTTGGAACATCATAAAGAATGATTTATTAAGAATGGTCAAAGCCTTCTAGCAAAAGTACAAGGTGGGTGGAAGCATCAATTCCACCTTTCTTTCCTTAATCCCCAAAGAAGTTAATCCGACTACCTTTGATAGATTTAGGCCTATTTCTTTATGTAACGCGTCCTATAAAATCCTCTCGAAACTCCTTGCAAACATAATAAAACCTCTGTTAGATAAGCTTATTTCTCCCATCCAAGGCGGTTTCATCAAAGGGAGACATATTTTGGACAATGTAATACTTGTACAGGAAGCCATGCATTCTAGTTTCCATAGGAAGGAGAAAGGGATGCTCATCAAACTAGACATCTCAAATGCATTTGACCGAGTAAAACTCTCTTATCTTTATAAAGTTTTACTTTCTTTTGGTTTAATCCAGCATTTGTTAATTTGATCAAATCATGTATTGATAAACCATGGATAGCCCCACTTGTAAATGGGAGACCTGCATCTTATTTTCAAGCAACTAGAGGGATAAGACAAGGCTGCCCGCTATCCCCTTTTTTGTATATTATGCTGGCAGACTCTTTGAGTACGAAATTTAATGCTGAAAGAAATGTGGGGGTAATCTTGGGCATCCGATCGACGAAAAGAATTGAGCCAATCAACCATGCTTTGTTTGTTGATGATTCCCTACTTCTGGGAGGAGCTTCTTTGAGAATTGCTAGCGCCTTTCATGCAATTATTCAGAGCTTTTGCAGTATCTCAGGAGTGATGATCAACAAAAGAAAAGGCATTGTATACCGATGGAACACTAATGAACAGACCATCCTTCGAATTGCTCGATTTTTGGGCTTTTCTGGGTTTGCTACTTGGGATAAAATCAACTATCTTGGATTACCTTTAACAATGGGTTCGACAGATCTTCGCTCTGGAATGAAGTTATAAATAATATCAAAGCTAAGATAGTAGTATGGGGAGGGCATTGGTTGAACAATGCTGGAAAGTTAATACTCATCAAATCAGTACTTTCTTCATTTCCTATTTACCAGGCTTCTTTCCACCTTGCTCCAAAGGCAATCATGGAGCAAGTTTTGAAACTATTTAGAGACTTTTTGTGGCAGGGTAGAAAAGGAAACCAGAAAAAATTTCATTTAGTAAAATGGGATATCGTGAAAAGACCAATGCTGGAAGTTGGACTTAACATTCAAGATCCAGGTATGGCCAATTTTGCTTTAGGTGGTAAGATTCTCTAGAAGCTATATTCCAATAGTTCTCATCTTGTAAGCCAGCTTCTTCGGCAAAAATATCTTAACGGTTCTTCACTGAGAAATCTTCATCTTGATAGCATTCCTGAAGGTACTCTGCTATGGAATCTTTATAGGCAAGGTTTTGATTTTTTCCAAAGACAACTAAGTCATGTTTCTCGGAATGGCAACAAAACTCTGCTTTGGTATGATAAAATAATTGGCAATCAACCCCTTGAAAACATATCTGAATTATTACCTATTCGTGAGTGGTCCACACAATAAGGATTGATAAGGTTGTATAATATCTCCTCTTGGGATATCAATGGGGATTGGACAGTGTGGGTTTTCCCATCGCTCCTAATTGATCTCCTCCACCAAAAACAATTATTGTGGACATGTTGAAGGGGATGGCTCCAGTTAAAATTCAAGTTGTTGATCGATGGAGCTGGGGGAGGTCTAGGTTCTAAACCTTGACGTCTGGTTTTCTTGCATTACAGCTATCTCACCCCCATATATTGAACGAATCAATTTGGAAACCTGTTTGGTTTGCTCACGGGCTACCCAAGGTAAATTTCTTCTCGTGGGTGCTCCTGCAGAAACGATTTTTTACAGGTGAAAATTTAGTCAAACGTCAAATTTTAGGTCCCCACAGGTGTGTCATGTGACGCGAAACTTGTGAAAATTTGGATCATCTGTTTGTGGACTGTGTTTTTGCCCAATCAGGTTGGGTGTTAGTGCTTCAGGGACTCAATACAATTGTTCATGCTCAGATTTATGTAATTACTCTTTTCTCTACTTTGAAAACAAGATATCGAAGGATGTTGAACAACCACAGCTTGTGGAATCAGGTATGGCTTTCCATTCCCAAATTTATTTGCTGGAAGATGTGGCTGGCAAGAAATGATTTGATATTCAACAATTTTGAGCATTCTCCTTTGTCTGTAGTGGCCAAAGCCAAGGCTCTTTTAATTGAACCATTGGGAAATTACTCCTTTGAGTCAGACATCCCACTTACAGTAGAAGAAAGAATTTAGTTGGGATCACTGCAGATACGGGACATCAAGAAGAAGTTAGCTCGTCCAATTTATAACCCTGCTTGGAAAATACGAATGATCGAAGCAAATTTCCAAGTATGGTGGAGAAAACAAGGAAAAGTAATGATTTTCTTTGATGGCGCCTCAAAAGGAAAAACCAGGAATCTTAGGTGCAGGCGGGGTGATTTATAATCATGATGGATTAACTAAAGACAGTTTTAGTTGGGGATTAGGACATAATACAAATAATCAGGAAGAAATTCTTGGGTTGTACAAAGGATGTCAGATTGCACAGAATCACGAAACCAGAGCCCTCCAAGTCTTCGGTGATTCAGAAATTTTAATAAATATCCTAAATTCTGAGGATTGTTTTAACAATTCGACACTTAATGATTCTCTCTGTCGGTTGAGGGGGTTATTGCATACCCTCTCTTCTACTGCATTTTTTCATATTCTTCGTAGTTTGAGTAAGGAAGCTGATGTAAAAGCTAATGAGGGATGCAGATTGACACAAGGAGTATACAAAAAGAATGCTGAAGATTATTTGATTATATGTATTTCATAACTGGTTTGATTCTAATTTATGGAAGATCAAGTGAGATTGTAACTGAGATAAGTGAGCTTAAACTCCATGTAACTTTCGTTGTTTAGGATAAGGCCCAACTGATATCTTTCCAAAAAAACAACAACAACAAAGGTTTCTGACAAGAGCTTGTGAAAATTGTGTAGTAAAATAAATGTTTTAATACCTTAATCAAATAACTAAAGGATTCAGAGAAGAGTTGTAGAGAATTGTGTAGTAAACTAATTGTTTTCAATACCTTAATCAAATAACCAAAGTACGTTAAATCAGTTGGGGTAAAATTTTTAAAGGCAAAGTGTCATGTGTAAAATTGCTATAAATCAAATGTAACTCTGACTTGTCACAAGAATGTAATAAGGACATTGTCATAAATATACTCTCATATTTATTTACAAGATATCTATCAAAACCCAAAGAGCATAGACATTGCCACCTCCTGGCTCTTGTTTTTAATAAACTTTGGGTTTTAACAAAAATATAATGGCATATAATATTTAGGCTTATTTTAATAAAAGTTAACAGGGGAATTTTCTATATAATGCCTTTTATTTTGTTTTAAAACTCACAGTATCAATATGTGTTTTTTAATTGAAAGTAAATAAAAATGACTTCGATTCTCTTGTAAGTATCATTCATACCACCAGTTAAATTTTGATGTTGAATTACCAAGATTTAACCAAGGTTAAAATTTGATGTGGGAATAGCGATATATAACCATGGTTTTGTTGAATTTTTAGTTGAGCTTTGATCTTTAATCTATAAATGCAGAATTATTGAGTACTTGAAACAATTTGAACATTCATATACATAAGCAATCACACATAACACAGTATATACCCTAGGGAAAACCCTCAAAACAATGAGGGAGAAAACCCCTAGCAAATCTCCAAAGTATAATACCGATAGATAGCAGAGAATGTCTTTTACAATAGTTGATTTCTTTCGGCACCTCAAATGCAAGATAAGGGAGAATCAACACCCTAGGTGTTATCAGAGAGAAAAAAAGAATAGAGATGGAAGGAGTTTCTCAGCAGTATGCCCAACATAAAAGTAAATTCGCACTATTTGCACTAGTGAACATTGTCCTCTCAACCATTCTCCCTTTCAACACTCGATAACAAACCTTGCACACTAATTCGCCCTTTTTCCCTAGATACATCAAAACTAGATCACTTGATTGATTTCTACATAGCCAACTCGCAATATAACATATGCTTAGCCAAATACATCATACATTGACTTCGGAATGGACTCATACTTCAATTGGATTCTAGATCACTTTGTTAGGATGCTAACTTAAGTGTCATCATGCAAATACTCATGTGTCGGCATGCAAACACTTTGTTAGCTTAAGTGTCATATTTTAGTTTATCTCAAGTGTCACAACTTAAGTGTCATCTTTTAATTTAACTAAAGTTTCATCATGTGAAACACTTTAGTCAACTAGTTTATTATCACTTAGTTAACTCCTTTAACTGAACTCCTTCTTGATTGCATCACTATAGTGATCAAACCGAGTTCTCTTTACTTTAATCGAATCTTGCATTGTTTACATCACTGAAGTTCAATAATTCGATTTCTTCTTTATTAAATAAAGCCAACAACATGTGCAATTTCAAATTCTCTTTTAACTGGAAGTAATAATATGTGCAATTTTGTATTCTCTATTTAACTGAAGTTAATTACCATGAGCAATTCAAATTCTCTATTTCTTTGTGCATACTATCTCTTATCTTTCTATCTTATCTGCATGGTCCATATGTGCCCATTTTTCTCTATCACATTAATTTTCTATCATAACAATTATAATATGGAGATTTGTCCATTGATGTGGTCATATCATTATACTATTTGTGCCAAGTGACCTTATGCTAAAGTAATTAACTCTAGAGGTGATCAATCTCTAGAGGAGACTTAATAGCTATGGAATGGTTAGTAGGATGTCACACATCAACATGCTTAGCTACAAAAGCATTGCCTCTACACATGAGGCCTACCTCAACACACGAGGATCCAACTTGGTACACAAGTCCTTAGCCTTGTCCGCCAATATTGTACAATAGCATCACTCTGACATATCAAAGTATTCACCTCAACACATGAGGATTAACATTTTACACAGAAGGCTTAATCATTCTTGTGTCCAATCCATGAATTTTACTCCAAGTTCCTGAGTCCAACTCAGGCTCCCTATTACCTCAACACATGAGGCCCAATCCTAGTGCACAAAATTGGCTTGGAGAATGACTCGTGATGTTGTAACATGAACACTCCCTCTTAACGAGGGAGGAATTGTTTTCCCTGCCAAGCTTGTCTTAGAAGTACCTATACTTCATCACAAACTCATCATACCAATGTACTGAGGCACTTCTTTGGACCATGTCTTTGATGAAGTGACACTTCATATCACAGGGTTTTCTGAGAGCTTAGTACACCTCTATTTAACAGAGCGAATGAATTTCGTCTCAAGCTTCTCCCTTAACAACCAAATTAGTAACTTCCTAAGCCACACAACTTCTCGGTAGGTAGTACTAGCCACAATATACTTTCCTTATGTAGCACTAGTCGTAATACACTTTGCTTCTATAGTACTAGATGCAATACACTTTTGTTTCTATAGTTCTAGCTACAATATTACCATCCTAATTAGAGTTGGCATAACCAAGTGACTTTACCTCACCACGAGAGGCATATATGAGTCCATAAGAAAATGTACCTTGAATGTACCTAAGCGCATGCTTAGTAGCAATCCAATCTTTATGTCTAGTATCATACATGATCTCACTCATAGCATAACATATAATAGGTCCACTACGAAACAAGTACATTAAGGAACCAATAAGATTCCTGTTCATGGTAGCATCCATTGGATCCAATCCAGAATCTGACTCATGTAGTTTCCCCAAACTAGAAACCATACGAGTAGTCATGGATTCGCAATCCATCATACCAAACCTTCGCAACACATCAAATGTGTACTTGCCTTGAGAAAGGAAAATCTCATATTTAATTTTCCAATATTCAAGACCAAGAAGGTAGTGCATAAGACACAAGTATTTGAACTCATAAGTGAGCTCCCTCTTGCACCAAACTATATTTTGTTCCTCTCTAATAAGGAACAAAATATAAACATAGAGAACCATTATCAGAGGTTGGTTCTTCACAATCTTAAAGTATAGGTTTGGAACAACTTCGCTCTTAGAGAATATCAATCTCTTAAGATAGTTGTCAAACTCGAATACCAAGCTTACGGGTCTTTCTTAAGCCCAAACAAAGCTTTCTTCAACTTTGCATACATGGGATTCCTTCCCATGCACTACAAACCCCTAAGTTTGTTGTATGGAAACCTCTTCCTCAACATCACCATTGATGAAGATGGTCTTTGTATCCATTTGGTCAAGTTACTATGGACTTCCCCTCAAGCTTAGGAACAACTTCCCAAACATCATTATTCATAATAGATTATCATGGCATTTTTCATACTTGCTACTTATCAGCTTCTTCATAGGAGGAAGGTTTTGAATCACTGGCGTGACTCATTAGTGCAACATACCCTGAGTATATTTTAGGTCTCTTTTTATCTCTGAATGAAACTAATGATGCTTCATGCATTTATGCATCTTGTAGAATGTCTTGGAACCATGCAGATTTCCTCTTAGTAGGAAGTTCATCAAGTGATTTTTTAATCGGTCCTACCAGTTCTTCAAGAGCTAGTGAATCTAAGGACTCTTCTAGATTCTCCCTCTCAAAATCTAAACTAGCGGAATCAAAATCTATATCCTCCATCATTATCCTCTTCTGTTTCGGTACATGAATGACAACCGAAAATCTTCAGATGTTCTTCACTAGTGAAAACGTTTTTTGGAGTTTTCTAGATTAACACGAGGGCTTCTATCATGATCTTCTCCCATAAGCTTTTGGCTTCTGCTTTCCTTTGAATACGAGATTTGTAACCAAACTGTCTTCATATTTTTCATTCTTCTTTGTTGGCCATAGAATTTACCTATAAAGAAGATTCAATCAAATGGTTAGCAACATTGCCTGATCATGAAATTCAACCATGTGAATATTTCAATGCAATGGCAATAGTTCACATAGTCATGCAAAAATTTTAACCAATGTTTCAACACAACCTCCATCTGTATCATGGAATGTTATGCAACACTATATGCTACTTACTCAATCATAACATGTACTACATGAGATTTACTATTCACCAATAAAATAAAACTATGACATATGGTCATCATGTTATACTATAACATACTTCCTAATTCTAGGAATACAAATCTGCATATAACTGTAATGAAATATATTAAAAAAACATTGAGATCTAATTTACAAGAGCAGTTGCCAATAAAATACAAATACTTATCTTTTATTGTTTTGTGGGCTCCCTCTTGATCTTTGCTTCATTGTGGAGATAAATGGTGTCCTTAGATCTTGATCTTCTTTCTTAACGGAACCTCACTGCATCTTAACTTCCAAATTTGGTCTCATGTAAGCGATAGTGAATCTCTGCATGGGTGAAGGAATCGTAATGCAAAATATAACGAATCATTGCATGGAGGAAATGTTCTGAACCTCGAACTCATCAATCCTCTCTTCATCCTTTTCGTGAGAGCAATGTTTTTCTTCTTTGGTGAAAGCAATCTCGCTTCGGATTCGCCCTTCCTCTTGGAGGCAATCATACCACAATCTCTCAAAGTTTGGTTGTTCATCTCAATCATTTATGACAACTAGTAATGTCTCCCATGAAAGCGGAAGACCATTGATAACAGTCTAAATGAGATCATCCTCATCCACCACTACTCCAATGCTTGTGAGTTGATCTCTCATCCGAGAGATTTTTTGAAGGAGAATCTGAAGCTTGTTTTTCAATGCCCTCTTATGACTTGGAGCCTTCTTCCAATAGAGGTTTGTCGAAGTATAGAAACATTCCTTTGTGGTCTTCAATGGAATAATCACTAGCATCCAATTGTCTTTCACTGAATCATAGATAATCCTCTTGGAACTATCTTGGTTCTTCTTGAAGGCAATGTGCCCTGCATTTAATGTAGGCTCTTCAACAATGTTGGATACATAGCCATCTAAATCATGCTCTTCCTGGATGTTCATGATCCTGGCCTTCCAAGTGTTGAAATTCAAGGTGCCTTCAAGTCATTCTTCCGGTATTCGAAGATTGAAGTCATTGATCTTCAAGTACTATGATCAACTTCTTAGGATCTATGTAGGGTCAAGCTTGCTTGCCAAAACTTAGATCCTTCATGCCCTGAGCTATGATACCATGTTAAATTTTTGGTTGAGCTTTGATCTTGAATCTTTAAATACAGAATCACTGAGTACTTGAAACAATTTGAACTTTCATATACATAAGTAATCACACATAACATAGTATATACCTTGGGAAACCCTCAAAACAATGAGGGAGAAAGAACCCTTGCAAATATCTAAAGTACAACACCGATAAATAACAGAGAATGTCTTTCAGAATAACAGATTTCTTTCAGCACCCAAGGTGCAAGATAAGAGAGAATCAACACCCAATGTGTTATCATGGAGCAAGAGAGAATAGACATGGAAAGAGGTTCTCAAAAATATGCCCAACACACAAGTCAATTAGCACTAGTAAACTTTGTCCTCTTAATCATTCGTCCTTTCAACACTAAATAACAAACATTGCACACCAATTAACATTTTTTGCACTGGTAGGCAAACCCTGCACACTAATTCACCCTTTTGCCATAGATACATCAAAATTGGATCACTTGATTGATTTCTACATAGCCAACTTGCAATATAACATATGCTTGGCCAAATACATCACACATTGACTTCGACACGGGCTCATACTTCAAGTGGATTCTAGATCACTTAGTTAGGATGCTAACTTAATTGTTATCATGCAAATATTCAAGTGTTGCCATGCAAACACTTAGTTAACTTAAGTGTTGTGATGCAAACACTTGGTTAACTTAAGTGACATATTTTAGTTTATCTTAAGTGTTGTAGCTTAAGTGTCATCTTTTAGTTTAACTAAAGTGTCGTCATGTGAAACACTTTAGTTAAATCCTTTAAATAAACTCCTTCTTGATTGCATTGCTAGAGTGATCAAACTGTGTTCTCTTTACTTTAACTGAAGCTTGCATTGTTTACATCGTTGGAGTTCAATAATTCGAGTTCTTCTTTATTAATTGAAGTCAACAACATGTGCAATTTTGAATTCTCTTTTAAATGGAGTCAATAATATGGGCAATTTCGAATTTGCTATTGAACTAAATTTGATTACCATGAGAAATTCGAATTCTCTATTTTTTCTATGCATGTTATCTCTTATCTCTCTATCTTATTTGCATAATTCCTATGTTCCCACTTTTATCTGTCACATTAATTATTTATCATAACAATTATACTGAGGAGATTTGTATATTGATGTGGTCATATCATTCTACTATTCGTGCCAAGTGACCTTATGCTAAAGTAATTCACTCTCGAGGTGATCAATCTCTAGAGGAGACTTAATAGCCACATCACGGTTAGTAGGATGCCACACATCGGCATGCTTCAACTTTAATAAGTTTATCTGTCAAGAAGTCTCATCATTGCTTAGCAAATTGAAATTAGAGTTAAAATGTTAAGAGGTTTAATTCAAAACCTTTTCCAAGGCAATGTAGATATGGTACTGGGTTCAACACAGGGATGAGTATAATATTTGGTAGGCAACATGTCAATCTAACCAATTTAAATTTCCAAATTTTAGGTGTTCACATACCTAGCCATTCTCCATCTCATGTTCTACCAAAACAAAGTTACCATAAGAGTAACCATGTCAACGCCACTAAAATTTCACTCCCACTACATATTTTAGATTATTCAGCTATGATGAAGAATTTTGATGGATGATATCATTTGACAATGTCACTTATTATGATTGATTTCCTTTCTAGATATAAATATATTGATTGTTACACATAATTTTTTAGTGTAATATGTTCATCCAATTATATTGATCATAAATGTCAATTGATACAACGATCTATATAAAATATTATAGATTATAAAAGTATTGTATCAATTCGAATATGCTAAATGACATTTACAATACACTCGATAGATATCTATGAAATCGAGCTCTCCAAAGTAATTAAAATTGAGTTATGTAAATAAATTCATTGATAACGACGACATTGATCTTGATAATTTGATCTATATGAGAACATAATCGTTGAAATCCATTTATATAGTTAAAATGAATTTATACAAATAATAATATTCTCACATATGAGTCAATTGGGTCTAGCCACAGTGCTTGTGGGATGGAGTGTTATCCTCCTCATCTGGGTTTTATTCCTATAAGTAACATGTTGAGCTCATAATGAGTATATTATTGTTGTAATGGCCTTATGCCATGAAGAATATAGGGTTTACCCTTGGGTGCCATCCTTGAAATGAGGAGAAGTGCCTGAGGGTTTTCCTTGGGATATTTTATCTAGGAAACAAATATATTATTGCATCTCCCTCCCTTTCATTGCTTTCAATTGTAATATCATCTCGATGTTCGTTGCATTTAGTGAGCCCATTATAAATGCATGGAAAAATATGTGCTCATGTATATTGTTGTGTGTAGTAATGTCGATTAATCATGTAAATTACGATAAATATAATACTTATATCTATTCATTATGGAAGGCTCTCATGTATATTCCATAATGTATCTGGTCATAACATCATCTTGAACGACATTCCCCATGTTTACTAAACCTAAGTATCAATGTAATGCACACATGTTGATCATAATGTGTAGTAATGTTGATTGATATTGTAAATGATGGCCAATATTTACATGAATGTGATTGATATAGATTTGGGGTGGTAGGAGCCGGAGGAGTTATCATGGACCCTGAAGGAAAAATTGCCAAATCCTTTGCATGGGGTTTGGGAAGGAAAATGGACAATCATGCATAATGGTTGACCCTTTTGCAAGGGGTGGAGATTGTGACTAACCTAAATACCACTAACCTCTTGGTCTTTGGTGACTCACGGGTAGTAATATAAAAGATGAGGAAATCATTCAAGAAGAACACCTCCTCTTGCAGCAGAATACATAATTGAATACATAACTTTCCCCTCCCAAGCTCTGCATATTTTCTCCATATAAGGCATAAAATAATGAGTTGACAGATCTAATGGAAAATCAAGGAGCACGGCTAGGTCAAGGAACTTTAGTCTTTGAAAATGAACCTCCAGTAAAGAAATGGATCTATTGATTCACTCTTTAAAGGGTGTAGATCAATAATGGAAGGATTCAAGCCTCCACTAATGTTTTGTTGGAATGGAAGTAATCCAAGGTATGTATGGCCTAGGGAGGAATATTTGTTACTCCATGAAGAATCCACCTCGGACGCTAAGTTGGAGAGGCCATTCCCCCTTTGGCCTCACTCCTAAGATTAGAAGTGTCTGGTAGGTGATTGGGTGCATGCATGCATTGGAATGTGGTGGAATAAATAGGAGAGAAGGGAGTATTGATTACGGCATTAAGGCTACCACGTTCGCATGTCTCTTCATTCTAATTTTGGGACAAATTCACACAAGCGAGGTTTAGTTATTAGATTTGGCTCACAATATTATGGATTCCATTCATGTCCGGGAGAGTGAGGAAGGGTCTTAATCAGAGGAATTCTCTATGGTCGATCTTGGCAGGAATATTTCTTTGTTTATGGTTTATGTGCATGAGTTGAATATGCCCATACTCTCATGGACCTTTCTTCTAGGGAAAGAAGGTGAGTTTTCACTCTCATTCCCAGTGAGATATCCTCTTGGCCTTGATTTGGGGTTTCGGAATGTAGTGCACAAAAGCTTGAAGAGTAAAATATCTGCTTTGTAGCTACATAGGGAATCATGTCATCCTGGAGGGAGACATTCACTAGTTTCAGAGGTCATTTAGAATATTTCAAGAAGATGTGTGTAGTTCATGAAGGGGTCAATGGAGTTCTCCAAAGGATAGCTACATTAACGGAGGAGGCAAGGTATAATGGAAATAGATTGACCTGTTGGAGTCAAGAATAGATGATCTCGATGACAACACAAGGGAGAATATAACACTAATGGATGAGGTTCATAAATACTTGGAAATTGAATTATAATGGTCATGGTCAGAACTTTCCCTCATAAGAAGCTTGACCCATGGAAGAATCCTATGTTCTCCAATCACTTTGTGTTTTGTAGTGATCATGCATGAAAAGTTTCATGAAGTTTTTTTGGATAAGTTTTGCCTAAATCTCCCAGGTTATATTTTTTTTTGTGTCCTCTTATGTAAACAATATGTAAAAATCTATATCACTCAGGTTGTAGAAGCGGATTGGAAAGTAGATATGAAGTATTTGAAAATCTTGTTTTTAGTAGGAAACAATATTGGAAGGATTCAACTAGAATATTACAGAATCATGCTAGTAGTTTTGAATTTTTTTGAAATTATGTAAAGTATAGCCGTGCTCAACCTATCAATATAAACGTGTTTTAGGTTTTTGCTTTAAAAAATGTGATTGATAATGATACTGATATAAGTTGATTATGGCATGCTCACGTGTTGAATCATCCCGCCACCTTCGATCATGTTATCCTCACAGATGGCGTTCCATCTATTTGCTAAACCTGGTATATATGGGGTGGAAAACATTTACCACATACATTCTTACTTCATGTGTGTTTAAAATGATTGAGACCTTAAATGTCGATCAAGAAGTGGTATTAAATCAATCAATATTTTTAGTTATATCGAATGTTGTCAAGATCTCCCCACCACCCTTGTCCTGCCACCTCTTTTTTTTAACGAAAAAAAGATTGCGGCTCAATTTTTTTATTAAAATCTCTTAACCATATTGTTCATTTGTCATGAGTTGCCATACACAAAGCTCTTCTTCAACATTTTGCATTAGAGATAGTTGCATGTGAGTAACATATTTAGTTGGAGTAACATATATACTACAAAGAGCATACATAATAACAAGATAAATAATCCATTAAAGGGATTTGTCCTCTACTAATACATATACAACCAATGTAATATGAATAGAGGACCATGGAAAATATAGGATATCATCCACAATATTCCACATACCTCTAATTTTTTATTACCGCGTGTGAAAAATAAAAACTGGTTCAGTAAGATTTCCACAACAAGAACAAATAGTGTAAAAAAAAATGCAATGTGTGGTGAATGTAGGAATATTTTGTAAATGAAGGTGATAACCATTGCGATTTACAAGTTTTTGTAATCAGCTTAAACATGTTATATCTAAATTGGAATTTGAAATAGTTCTTATATATGTTTATTTTGGAATTTGAAATAGTTCTTGTCTGCGTTTAATTTAGTAACTTTTGTTTTTGCTATCATGGATTTGAGTTCCTTCTACCTCCTATTCTTTTTTTTTAAACAAAAGCAGTTAGTTTTATTGAGAAGAAAAGCAGGTTTATTTTGGCAAATGCCAATCAACATATTTCAACAAAATCGTAATAGCCAAAGCCATATTATTACATTTCTGAAAGAGATAGGCCATCCAAAATACTGAATCACAAGATCCATTTACGGAATAGAATGAAAGTGACTAGCTTCCCCATTGATGCTGAGAAAACCTTGAGGAAGGAGACAAGCCTTGTTTGCAAGGACATCTGCTGAATTATTTAATTCCCGAAGAATGTGGAATGATTCAAACTTAACAAAATATTTCAAAATACTCCTAATTCTCTGAAGAATTATTTTCAAGGAAAAATTACTAGGATTATCCGAATAATTAAGAGCTTTTATCAAAATCTTAGAGTCGCCGTATATTTGAACTGATAAAAGTCCATTCTTCTTAGCTAACTATGTAGCCATAAGCAAACTATAAAATTCAGCCTGAATATTGGACAATGTGCCAAGTCCCCAACAAAAATTGATAGAGAGCATTCTGTTCGGAGAAATAATCAGACCACCGGCACCGGAGATCCCAGGATTCCCTTTTGAAGCACCATCGAAAAAAATAACAACTGTATATGACTTCGACCAATTCAGATTAAATTCATCTAAACCCCCTTGAATCCGCCATGGAGGAATCAAGCTGGTTTGGACAACAGTTTTTCAACATCTAAACGAGTCCCTGACTGAAGAGAGGACGACAAGGAGGAAGGCGAGCTACCGATGGATTCAGCTATCCACGCAAGATATTTTGCAGCAACAATATGAGAATGAACACGTTGATTGTTGAAAACACAATCATTCCTGGCCAACCATAACGACTAGAGAGTATACTCCAGGATCAAGTGCCAACTCTTGTGGAATACAACATGACTTTTAGTTGGACAACGATTATGCCAGGCAATATACAATTCTTTGACATAGTTATAATGTGGAAACGAAATCTGAACTCCCAGGAGGACTGATGCCCAGGCGTTCTGAGAGAATTCATAGTCAACCAAAAGGTGATTGGTAGACAAAGGAAGAATTACAAAGTGGACAATAGAAAGGTCCATGGAACCCACGCTTTAGGAGATTTTCTCCAGTAAGCGTCTTATTCTTCAAAAGCAACCAAATAAAAAAGTTTACCTTTGACATACAGGGAGCCTGCCAGACAAAATGCCAAATCGCTGAAGAGAGGGATGACAAATGGATCGACTGAAGAGCTTGATATGCATTGGGAGTTGAATAATACCCATCATGACCCCAACCCCACTGATCTTAATGGGAATGATGAACCGATGCTAAACCAGAGAGAAGGGGGAGCAGCAAGGAGAACTGGGAATTGAGTCTGCTTGGGAGATCCGGAAAGTTCCAACCTGCCAAATGACCTTCATTATCCCAGATGCAGATGTCTGCCAACCTTAATAAACCTTTGTTTTTTGACCAATCCATTAGCTCTGAAATCTGAGGGACAAAGGAAAAGGGAATATTATCGGAGATACGATCCTCCCAGAGTAAAATCTTCTTACCATTACCTGGAACTCTAAAAAAAATTTCACTACAAAATTCTAAACCTTTCATACAGGAATTCCAAATTGTTGAGCCTGAAGGAGTATTAGTACAAGAAATATTTCTTAGAGAGCCTCCTTTCAAATACTTCATCCTGAAAATTCGACTAACTTGATGCTTTGGATCCACAAAAAGCTTCCAAATCAACTTAACGGACATAGCCAAATTAGCCAGACCTAGATAACGAAGTTGTAATCCTCCAACTGAAATATGATACTTGAGAACCTCCCATCTCACCAAATGCAGCTTGTTTTTTCCACTTAGCCCATCATTCCAGAGAAAATCTCTAAAAATTTTTGCACTCTGATTCGAGATAGACTTTGGGGCAAGAAGTAAAGTGGATTGGAAATTTGGAAACGCTCAGAGGACAAATTTAATCAAAATCAATTTCCCGGCCTTAGAAAGTCACTGACCACCCGAGGAAACAATTTTAACCTTTAACTTAGCCAACACATCCAGCCAAAGAGATGGGGAAGACATGCCTAAAGTTAGAGGAAGCCCCAAATACTTGATCTTTTCCCACTTTGCATATCCTGAGAAACCTAAGAAATCTGAAATTTGGAGTAGAGACGGCTGATCCACATTCCAACGATATACTGTGCTTTTATTCTTGTTTATAAGAGCTCCGAAGCTAAAACAAAAGTTTTGGAGAATAACATTGAATGCCTGAGCAATCAAGATAGAATCCCCTCCAAGGAGAAGAGAGTCATCAGCGAAAAGAGCATGGTTAATAGGGTCCACACCCCTAGCAATTTTAATGCCCTTCTACCTCCTATTTTTACTACCAAACCCCGGTACCATTTTCACCCCAGTGGTATGAATGCCTTTTCGACAATTCAAGAAGATGATTTCCCAAGATCAAGTAAAGGACCCTCCCTCATGTACAAGGCCAAGCATCTCTAGTTTAGGAAATGAAAGAACCTAGATAGAGATTTTTTTTAGTACTCCCTAAAAAGGCAATGAAACCGTCCTTTAATATCTTAATAGATGGGCGGGGCACCTAAAAATGAAGTGTTACTCTATCATGGGGAAGTGGTTAAAGGCCGAGTAAATAACCTGATGAAAGGCGGGCAGGTTGATAACCTGCTTATACAAAGAAGTTAGAATTCAGGAAAATTACAATTATAAATACAAAACAAGCAAAGAAACGTGAGTACAATAAATTTCATAAGACTTCATGTAGAGGAGTAGATACAAAAAAACTCATGCCATGCATGATGTTGATTTTGGAGAAGGATCTCACCACTTAAGGAGTAGATACGAAAACTCATCCCATGCATGATGTTGATTTTGGAGAAGGATCTCACTACTTAGTGCATAGTGAGGGGAACTCTAAAGAGACAAAGGTGCATGAAATTGCATATTTTCCATATAAAATAATAAATGATTTAAATTTTAGATATGCATATTATTTTATAGATAGAAGTACTATAAGAGGATAGCTTCAACACTATAGGAAATGGATATGTGGTGGAAGTCAACTAATTAAATTTAGATGAAAATTTTAATGACAATACATCATAAATCTTGTAGACGCAATCATATTTAAATACTTTGAAGGTAAGCCAATGGGGTTGTGTTCATCTTTTTGTATGGATTAATAGACCACTAATTAGTTGAAAGCATCATGGAAACTATAACCATTGATTTGGGAGAACATAGAAAGGCACATTTACATGAAGTGTTAAGGATGCATTTACATCATTGAAGAAGGAAGGTAGTGGCAAAGATTCTTTATATTATAGACTTGCATTATCCTCTTCTTTAATGGCACCATACATTTATGCAAAACACTAGTAACACTGACTTATAAAGTTGCGGGTTTTCTATAACCTTTCTTTTGAAGACAAGGAAGAAGAGATGATATTTGTAATCTATGGAAGATGGTTATATTTGAAAATTATTGTTAGATCACTTATATCTAACACAACTCTTGTTGATATTAAATGTAAAATAGATGATTTTTGGGTTGCACAATCATGTGTACTTTATAGAGCTAGTAAAAATTGATCTTGGTTTTCATCAACAACATCTTACATGTTATTATAAGAGGACATATTTGAGGTTAGTTAGAGTGCATAAAGATCAACACCTTAAGGAAAATGTGGGTCAAAGCACATTTGATAGATGCAAACCATGGTTTTTATGTCATTCCAGGAATGCGATATTTGTGGTTATAATTATCATTTTTAATTTCAATTATACTATGTTAGGTTCCATAATAAAAATGGAGTGTTTACATGATGATTGTAGTGCCCATGGTCTCCCTCATGGATGTTGTGAGTTTGTTCATAAGTTGTTATGTAATGGTCATGATAAACAATTGTTAGAAAGTTTATCTTGTGTGCATGGAGATTGCTAAACATATAGTGGTTTGAGGTTGTGGAGACATGCCATAAGCACTATAATGACTCTATTAATATTTGTTTTAGAGAGCATACATTCATTCACGTCTAACATAGTGACACAAAGAGAGTTGTTCTAATGGACATATAGAACACTTCAACACAACTTAGTTTAGAGTTTGCAAAATATATTAATATATGCATGAAGCATTTTGAAACTATTAGCTGGCGAGATAGGAAATTTCAAGAGTGCGGGATGGTTTTCTACACAAGGTGGTCTTGTCTATAATATATTTGGTAGATAATCACAATGGCTCACCAGGATGTGATTAAGAGTGAGTACTATTCAATGAACAAGTTATTATTATGGTATATATTACATATAAACATGCATAGTTGGGGATCAATGGTGAGGACAACACACTAGATGCTCGAGGCATAATTAAGAAGACATGTTTTTACATTAACGATGATAAGAATACGACTGGGATTTTATGCAACATTTCTTACAAATTCACTCTAAATTTCTCAAGGATATTGGTGTTACATTCTGTGAACATGTGTTGTGGTGTGATGGATGTGCTAGGTAGTTCAAGTCATTTGGGGATTTTTATTGGATGTGTACATGGCATTGTCAAATAAGGATTCTTATCACATGGAATTATTTTGTGATAGACCATGAGAAAGGTGAGCATGATGGGGCATGGCCACGTGTTACGTGTACATGACGTTGACATCAACTGTGATTATGAATGCTCATGGTAGATGTTGCGTGAATGATTTAACTTTGTTGGTGTTTTAAAGGCTCAATCGATACCCACCTTTAGAACACACGAGGAATATAGATTGAGTTTAGGGAATAAATACGGGTTAATTGTATTGTTAAGATTACATAAGATAGAATGATATCCATTTATTATGCAAGTCTGCATATGGCATTGATCATTGATCTCCAATTTTCATTGACAAAAAATACCATATTTTTTCTAGAATGTGGTCTTAAGGTGCGATCTTTGTTGATATAAGTCATATTGATCTTATACCATAATGGCCCTTTTTTACCATTGTGATTAAGATACCAAACTTTGGTGGAGGGTGGAGATGCGATGTGGCATGAAGGTACTTATCTAGATTAGCATTGGTGAATATAACATCATCATGATCTTAGATTTGATATACTATCGAAGAAGGGAGAGCCTATAACTACACCTTTCGATTTCTCATATAGGAGTTCTTTACATGTGAACAATGTTGATTTGAGAGAAATTTTGACCAATGCAATGCCGATCGAGTCTATAACTTTTCCTATTGCATTGATGGCTTTGTTAATCGAGATTTTTGCAAAACATGATATGTTAATGTCGTAACCATAACCCTCACTTACTATCATTAAATTAATTATAGTTGTGTTGACTTATTCTTATTTCTTTCTAGTCGTCTTTGTCTCTTATATATACATCAAGGAGACTCATTTGAAGGATCATCTTATCTTGTGGATTTGATATATTGCAAAAAGAGGTTGCCCCCTGGAAGAAACTTCTTATTGACTCTCTCTTTCACTCGATTTAGGTGTGACATTACTGCATTGGGTCCTTTTTATGCTTATTTGGCTATTTGCTCTGCAAGATTTTGTATCAGAGTGAATGATCCTTTGCTTGGTTCTTTCTAATAAGCCATCTTGCCATTTTCACGCTAACTTTTTGTTTGATCATTAGAATGGCAGAGGATGGTTAAATAAGGAAAAAGTGAAGTACATTGGATAAAATTTCCAAAATATAGTTTGCTATATTTTTAGAGTTACATACTACACAATTTAGTGTTTTTTGATCTAGTCCTCAAACTAAACTCAAATACGCGATTCCAGTAAAACTCATATATGAATATTATGAGGTCTAAAATGAGTGCACTAGTAGAATTTGAAAGAAGGTAGACCATAATGTTTGAGGTCCAAATTTTAAATTTCGTAGGGAAATATTTATGAAGTGGCGACCCATCAATAAAAAAAGAGTGGTCGAGGTTCATCAATCCACTTTAAATACAATGCACCTTACAAAAGACATTATTGTCATTTAAACCAACATAGATCCATCTTAAACTCGAATCTACAAAGCACCCAAAGAGATCCAATTTTTTGAGGTGTAAATTTTTTTAAAGTTAAAAAAATTACAACTCAAGAATTTTTATCCCTTTGGTGTTTTTGGTTTTAATTATTTGATTTGATTACTATTTATGTCGATAGATGTTTTTATTTGAGATTTGGGGTGGACTACGACCTATGATTTT
>LPNX010921678.1:59499-134208 GCA_001517045.1 Pseudotsuga menziesii
TGAATAACCAATAACTCGTAGAGATGCATAGATAACTTGTACCTGATGAATGGATAACCAATAGTTCATGGTAGATAACTAGAAAAATGTGAGATAAAATAAATAATATAAAAAATAACTGATAGTTGATAAATAGATAATATGTAGAATGTCCATAAAATCAAATTATCTCTCAACCATTTAATCCCTATCAACTTGATCCAACCACAAACTATGTAACTATGCTATTTGATAAATTACCATTTAATCCCTATCAACTTGATCCAACCACAAACTATGTAACTATGCTATTTGATAAATTACGTCAACATAGTTTTCTCTATAAATATAGTTTGCTACTCTATATGCAAAAATGTTTTTTTTTTATAAAAATTATATAATAAAATTAAAATTATTTTTAAAACAAAAGTTTACCTAGTTAAATTGGAAATCTCGATGATATTTGATCATTTTCTATTTTGTGAAATTGTTTTGAAAATGTAATATGAGGGATGTAATATGAGGGAGAGCACGATTGACTTTTAGTTTTGGCTTGGTTTTGAAAATTTAATACGAGAGAGAGCGCTATTGACTTTTGGCTAAAGTCTAAAAGTCAATCGCTCTCTCTCATATAAATTTTTTCAAAACAATTTCACAAAATAGAAAATAAAACAACCCAAAAACCCAGCTCAAATAAAAATACAATATATCTTAGGAGAGGAGTAACAATGTGTGCTATGGAACAACCCAAAACCTCGATCCTTTAAATAAACCCATATATACACACGCAGAGGTTTTATACACGAGCACACTTTTGCTTTCATTCAGAGTTTTTTGCAGGTTTTGGAAACTAAACCGTAGAGACACAAGAAAGACGCTATGAGTGATAAAGAGGCACAGAGAAAAGTGGCACTGGTATGGAACGATCAGGATGACGACGATATTGACGATGAAGACGAAGAAGATGAAGAGGAGGAGGAGGAGGTGTTGGACGTGTTTGAGTGGCTGGATCTCCGAGATGATGTTGAGGCGAGAGGGAGCACAAACAGACCCTTCTCTTACACTGCGTCTGCCACTACTACGAAACGCCCCAATGCTCATGGAGGTCGTCTTCATTCTGCCGCAACAGCAGCAGCAGCCCCCCGTTCCCTGCAGCCACGCACCAATCAGCATCAGAAATTCTTCCATCACATCCATGCCGGACCCCTAGAGGTAATGTGATATAATCAATTTTATCCCTATTCATATTCCCAGGACGAAACGAAAATCACTGTCTTTAGGATTCGGTCACTGAATAGCTGCTTGCATTCGCTGAACTCATGACATAGACATACACCCAAGGTGAAAATTGGCCTATTGAACAATGTTTTTGGGCGGGAATCATAGAACTCCTCTAATATATACAGCAGCCGTGTAAGCTTCCTTCTTTGTCCCAAATTATTGTATTGTAAGGATCGTGAATCGCTAGCAGTTCTGAAATCTTTTTCCACCTATTGCCATATCACTCACGAGTCTAGATATGCCAAAAGGTGAGATTTCACTCTCTCCTCGTGCATTGAGTCCTTTACATTGATCGAGGACTCGGAGGAGTAGAGTTCTATCCCTTCTCTTTCGGCCTCAGCTTCCAACTCTAGCACCAATTGACATGCACCTTTTGTTGGCGTTCTCGCTCCCGGATTCGTTTCTTGTCATGTATCTGCCATTTCCCCCTCTTTGACTAGTTGCTTAGCTCTATGGAGCTTCTTCTTTAACTTTAACTATTGCTGTTAGCTTAGAATTATAGGGCCACTACGGCGCTCCCACTTTGTATTACACTGATGGTACCCTTTTAGACCCATTGGTATATTTTTGTGTTCATTAAATGAACATAAATAAAATTATAATTTATTTCTTAATCTTAAAAAAAATCTAACCCATCTTTTATGAGAGGGTAAATCTTGAAATAAACTCAAACCCTCCTTCACATGCATAAGTGAAAAATAGGGTTTGCTGGTACCTTGGCAAGGTCATACAACAATCTGCCTAAAGGTTACATCAACAATATTCAATATCATCAATAACCACAAATCCCATTGACCTACTTTGTGTCCGGACATAAATAAAATTATCTTAACCTGTCCTTTAAAAAAAAATGGGAACCCTTTACTTTTATGGATGGTAAACCTGGAAATAAGATGGATTCACCTTCACACATTTAAGTGAATGATAGGTTTTGCCGGTACCTTGCCAGCTCCATACCATAATCTTCTTGTAGGCTGCACTAACAATTTTCAATATAATCAATAGCCTCATCTGGTGAACCCGACATAGGTGGTGAGCATGCCCACTAGGATTTAACCTAGGTTATTTGTTGATTTTTTTGAGCAGCATCGAGAGCCTTTCTCTTAGGAGAATGGGAACACCTGGTCCAGGACCAAGGTGTGGAACCATTCCAGCACTGGGGGACTCAAACTTGAGTTGAGTGACCATTATGTTGAATGGTGACATCTGGTCTGTGACCAAGATGTGGAACCGGTCTAGCATTGGGGGACTCAGCCTAGAGCTGAGTGGCCATTCTTTGAATGGAGGCACTTGGTCAGTTACCAGGAATTTAACCTAGTCCGAGACTAGGGGCTCAGCTTGGGGCTTAGGGCCATTCTCTGGGAGAATGGAGGTGCTTGGTTTGTTACCAAGTAGACCTTGTGTCAAATTATGCAGCCTATGGCTGAGGCACTTGGTCTGTTACCGGGATGACACTATAAGCCTTAGACCGGGTCTAGGCATGTGTGACACTCTGACCCTCGATCAATGGGCTTTGTAATCTTCTCCAAGGCTTAGCTACCCTTGGTTAAGACACCTTAGTATTTGATCTTGGCGTCACACAGAGTGTGAGATAAAAGAATTAGTAATTCTCTCTGTTTATGATGATGTGCTTTGAGTGGGGATGAAGGACCACCTTGACCACTTGTTTTGACCACAGGGCACTTGAAGAAGGCTAAAACGAAAGTCTAAAATACATAAGAACCCTTAGTACCACTAAGATGTCAAAGTGAAAGTGCAAAAAGACCTTTTGTACCATTGAAGGTAAAAGTCAAAGCTATAAAAGAATAAAATAATAATATGTTGTTCTTTTGAGTTTTGGTCCACTTATAGGTGACTCTAAGGCTATAAAAGAAGATCAATCCATTTCATTATTACACACACTTGCTCTCACAGGTACAGCTGCTCCAAGAAGAATTCGTTGGTTCAAGAAGAAGGAAGTTATCTTGTGTTTATGCCCTAGCATGGATGAGTCTAGCTAGGGCATCCACACCTATTGAAGTAAAACCCTAATCTAGGGTTTCATTAAAAAAAGGAGCAACAATAGTTTATATTCTTTATGAGTTAGGGTTTTACCCTAGCTCTTATCTTCTTCTCCGGGCAGCCACCGGTCTTCACCTGGCAGCCTCTTTCCTTATCTTGGCAGCTCTCAGACCTTCAGGAAGCCTCCTCTAAGGGCTCGACCCCTTCTGCTAGCACCTCGACCAGCTAGAAGGCTAGCCCGTAATGGTTGCCGAGTTCACACAGAACCCTTGGGCAGCCAACAGGCCAGCTCGAGAGGGTTTAGGGTCTGTACAGACCTTCGGGCAGCCATAAGGCTAGCTCGTGAGGGCTGTCGTCCACCCTCAGGTAGCCTACAAACTAGCCCGGAGGGTGCTGGGTCTGCACCGGACCCTCTGACAGTCCACGGACTAGCCCAACAGGGCTCGGGTAGCCCACAAATCAGCCCGGTAGAGACCTGGGCAGAGCAGGGAAGGTTCGGGCAGTAGCAGAACTGTACGGGCAGCTGACAGAACAGTCTGGGCAGGGCATCAGTAGCCCAAGTAGGGTAAAATAGGTCACGGGAAACCAAAGAAGGAATTTCGGGCAGCGTATGTTTCCTGGGTAGTTTTAGAGAGCAACCTGATTTTCTGGGCAGGAGAGAGAAGATTAGGGCAGTAAGCCTTAATTTGGCATTTTTGTGCAAAAGATTATCTTCTGTGTAATTGTGGATTTGTGGTACAAACCCAATTAGGGTTTGAGAATTCATCAAGAGCTAAGTCATCTCATTTAGGAGATGAATTACTAATGGTTTTGGGGTTTTTGTCCTTTAAAGGTTTCCCTAGTGAAAAACTCTCGTGTTCAGTGTGTTGATGTGTTGATGTGATTTACTGCACTTGTCATTTGTTTTATGTTAGTCTGCAAATTTTAAAAGTATTCATGCTAATGCTAAAATTCAACATGGTATCAAAGCTTAGCATGTGAAGACCCAGTAAGAAGAAATTGTTGTTGTCTTTCTAGACCTTGGGATATTTTGTAGACTTGACATTTGACCAAGTGGCAAAGATGGCCATCAACATCTTTAGATCGGAAGAGAAGCTTCAAGGTTCAGCTAACTACAACTCCTGGAAAGCTAGGCTTACAACTATTCTAGAAGAAAATGACCTTGATGACATTGTGTTCAATGTCAGTGAAGAGCCAACATCCAATGCTGGCAGACTTGCTAACGAGAAGAAGCAGGCTAAGGATAGAAGGATCATCTATGATTCTGTCAAAGAAACTGTGATGCCCAACATCACAGCATTAAAGATTGCTAAAGAATGCTTTGAAACCTTGGCTAACTTATATAAGAAGAAGGCTCCCAGTCAGAAGATAGTCTTGAAGAAAAGGCTGCGAACATTGAAGATGAACAAGGATGAAGGGGTTGGTCCCTTCTTCACAAAGATTGCACAGGTAAGAGATCAACTTATTGCTATTGGTATTGCTGTGGATGACCATGACCTTGTGCAGACTATGGTCGATGGTCTCCCAAGCTCTTGTAAACATTCCTGGCATCTGTCAGTGGACGTGAGAATCAACTAAACTTCGAAATACTTTGGCATGATTGCTTGGAAGAAGAGGGAAGGACTTTAGGCAAGGAAACTAAGGAAGGGAACCTTGCATTTGCAGCAAAGACAAAGAAATTCAAGAAGCCCTCCTTTCAACAAAAGAAGGGAAAGAGACCTCAAGGTAAGTTCTTCGATGTTTCAAAAGTGGAATGCTATAATTGCCACAAGTTTGGGCAATTTGCTAGGGATTGCAGGCAGACCAAGAAGAAATTCAAAAGAAGATTTCAAGCCTCTGCTGCAGAAGAAGAAGAAGAACCTAAGGAGAAGAAGAGCATCGGGGCTAACAAAGAAGACGAACCTAGAAGAGAGTACTACTTGATCTCTGCCCTCTCTGGATCCATCACAGATAGTGCTACCTCTTGGTTGGTGGATAGTGGTGCTTCCAGGCATATGACGGGTAACCGTGGAGCTCTCACTAGTTATAGAAAGAAGAAGTTCATTACTTAGGTGGAACTTGGAGATGACTCTACTTACATGATTGAAGGAGTTGTCTCAACTTCACTTCAACTTGATTCAGGTACGGTTTTACATATTGATGATGTCTTATATGTTCTTGGTTTGAAGAAGAATCTTCTATATGTTGCGGGCTTAGAGGACAAGGGCTACAGAGTCCTCTTCATGGACAAGAAGGTCCTACTATGGGCTAAGAATGAAAAGCTAAGCTCAGTTGTACAGATTGGGGTTCGAGATGGAGGTCTGTACAAGGCTTCCGAAGATTCCACTCATGCTTTGGTACATCATTCAATTGATCCATGTGAGCTGTGGCATAGAAGGTTTGGACACCTTCACTACACAACTCTTCCAGGCTTGCAGAAAATGGTCACAGGTATGCTAGAGGTATCTCCAAAACATGATGGAATTTGCCAAGGATGTGCTCTACACAAGAACACTAAGAATTTTTTTGCCAAAAGCAAGAATAGATCTAAAGGCATTTTAGACTCTGACATTTGTGGGCCTATGTCTTCACCCTCTTTGAGTGTGTGTTTATATTGTGTCTTGTTCATAGATGATCATTCACGAAAGTCATGGATTTACTTCCTCAAGGACAAAAGTGAAACTTTTGATAGGTTCAAAGAGTTCAAGGCTCTGATTGAAAATCAGACTGGCAGACACATCCATATTTTGAGAGCAGATAACGGAGGTGAGTATGAATCTAATGAGTTTGATGATTTTTGCCGAGAAGCAGGAATCAAGAAAGAGCTGACAGTATCGTACAACCCTCAGCAAAATGGGGTTGTAGAAAGGAAGAATAGAACAACCTGTGAAGCTGCTAAAGCCATTCTTACCGATCTAGATCTTCCTTTATCCTTGTGGGATGAAGCTGCAAGTAATGTTGTGTATATCCAGAACAAAAGTCCTCATGCTATCTTGGGGGAGAAGACTCTAGAAGAAGTCTTCACTAGAAAGAAACTTGCAGTTGACCACATGAGGATATTTTGGCACTCCGGTTTACATTCATGTGCCAAAGGAAAAGAGGGCTAAGCTAGAGCCTTCCGGTAAGAAAGGTATATTTGTCGGGTACAGTGATTGCTAGAAGGCCTATCGCATCTATGTACTTGGACATAGGTACATTGAAGTTAGCAGAGATGTGATTTTCCATGAGGAAGCTGTGTTTTGTCAAACGCAAGAGCTTTCAAAGGAAGATGAAGTACCTCCCCTTGAGTTTCCAGATTTAGAAATTGAGAGGAAGGAAGAGGAATTTGAGGATCAAATTCCAGATGCACCTGAGGACACTGAAGGTCCACCAGAAGAATTGCTTGAAGTTCCTCCTTCCTAAAGAAGACCTGCTTGGTAATGAGAAACAATACAAGAAGCCGAGAAGCATAAAGCTCCTCCCGGGACTTTCAGAGAAAGCATAAGACCACAAAAGTACTACGATCTTATGAGTCAACTCATCAGTGCAAAACCTTCCTCATACGAAGAAGCAACAAGTCAACAAGTATGGGTTGATGCCATGATTGAAGAGTATAGTTCAATCATGAAGAATGATGTGTGGGAAGTTGTTCCTAGACCAACAAGAAAGTCAGTGTTGACATCTAGATGGCTTTACAAAATCAAGAATGCTGCTATTGGCAGTGTGGAGAAGTATAAAGCCGGATTTGTAGCTCATGGTTTCACTCATAAAGAAAGCATTGACTATGATGAGACATTTGTTCCTGCTGCCAGGTATATTACCATTAGAACCATTATTTCTCTTGCTGCAGTATTCGGATGGAAGTTACATCAGATGGATGTAAAGACAACCTTCCTCAATGGCAAGATTGAGGAGGAAGTCTATATTGAACAACTTGAAGGCATTGTGAATCATGGGAATAAGACCCATGTGTGTAAATTGAAGAAAGCCCTGTATGGATTGAAACAGGCTCCGAGAGTCTGGTATGCAAGGATGGATGGATTTCTCCACAGCTTGGGGCTTTCCAAAAGTACAACTGATTCTAACTTGTACTTTAAGGCTGTTCATAATCATGTCTTGATCCTTGTTCTATAGGTAGATGAATTGTTTATTACAGGTGATGAATAGTTGATAGAACAGTGTAAGAGGGAGCTTACCTTTGAGTAGAGGTCTGGCAAAAGCCAGGCGAGATTTTCCTGACACAAGGAAAGTATGCAATAGACATCTTGCAGAGATTTGGGATGCAGGACTGCAAGTCCATGAGTGTACCCATGACTACCAACTTGACAAAGTTGTGTGACTCAGCCACCAGTTCACAAAGTGTGGACTCTACTTTGTATAGACAACTTATTGGATCCTTGATGTATCTCGTGCATACGAGACCAGACATTTGTTATACAGTGAATGCTCTGAGTCAGTTCATGTTCGATCTGAAGCACATACACTAGGTAGCTGCTAAACACGTACTCAGATATGTGCGAGGTGCTATTACTTATGGGCTCAGGTATACTTCCAGCAGTAGAGTATTATTATCAGGATATGCTGATTCGGATTGTGCTGGCAGTGCAGTAGACCGGAAAAGCACCTCTGGTTACTGCATCAGTATGGGATCTGTAATGATCTCTTGGTCAGCAAGAAATAGGGTTCCATAGCTCAGAGTACATTGCTGCAAGTGATGCCTGCAAGGAAGCAGTTTGGCTCAAAAAACTTCTATCTGATTTGTTCGGTGGAAAGCTTGAATCGACAATCATCCATTGCGATAATCAGACTTGCATTAAGCTTTCGGAGAACCCGGTGTTCCATGATAGATCGAAACACATTGAAATGTAGTATCATTTCATCAGAGACCTGATACAAAGAGGTGCTTTAAAGTTGCAGTACATTCGTACAGAGGAACAGGTCGCAAATATCTTGACCAAGCCTTTGACAACATCAAAGTTCGTGTACTTTCGTGACAAGCTTGGCATGGCAGAGAATGCCTCTCTCGCTAAGAGGGAGTGTTGATTTTTCTGAGTAGCATTGAGAGCCATTCTCTCAGGAGAATGGAGACACCTGGTTTGGGACCAAGATGTGGAACCATTCCAGCACTGGGGGACTCAACCTTGAGTTGAGTGACCATTCTGTTGAATAGTGACATTTGATCCGGGACCAGGATGTGGAACCTTTCTAGCACTTGGGGACTCAACCTAGAGCTGAGCCTCCATTCTTTGAATGGAGGCACCTGGTCAGTTACTAGGAATTTAACCTAGTCCGGGACTAGGGGCTGAGGGCCATTCTCTGGGAGAATGGAGGCGCTTGGTCTGTTACCAAGTATTTGACCTTGTGTCAAATTATGCAGCCTATAGCTAAGTCACTTGGTTTGTTACCAGGATGACACTATAAGCCCTAGACCGAGTCTAGGCATGTGCGACACTCTGACCCTTGATCAGTGGCCTTTGTGATCTTCTCCAAGGCTTAGCTACCCTTGGTTAAAACTTAAGACACCTTAGTACCAAATCTTGGCGTCACACAGAGTGTGAGATAAAAGCATTAGTAATCCTCTTTGTTTATGATGATGTACTTTGAGTGGGGATGAAGGACCACCTTGACCACTTGTTTTGACCACAGGGCACTTGAAAAAGGCTAAAGCAAAAGTCTAAAATACATAAGGACCCTTATTATCACTAAGGTGTCAAAGTGAAAGTGCAAAAAGACCTTTAGTACCACTAAAGGTAAAAGTCAAAGAGATAAAAGAATAAAATAATAATATTTTGTTCTTTTGAGTTTTTGTTCCACTTACAGGTGACTCAAAGGCTATAAAAGAAGATCGATTTATTTCATTATTACACACACATAAGGACCACCTTGACCACTTGTTTTGACCACAGGGCACTTGAAGAAGGCTAAAGCAAAAGTCTAAAATACATGAGGACCCTTATTATCACTAAGGTGTCAAAGTGAAAGTGCAAAAAGACCTTTAGTACCACTAAAGGTAAAAGTCAAAGAGATAAAAGAATAAAATAATAATATTTTGTTCTTTTGAGTTTTGGTCCACTTACAGGTGACTCAAAGGCTATAAAAGAAGATCAATTTATTTCATTATTAGTAATTACACACACCTGCTCTCACAGGTACAACTCCTCCAAGAAGATTTCGCTGGTTCAAAAGGAAGGAAGTTGTCTTGTGTTTATGCCCTAGCATGGATGAGTCTAGCTAGAGCATCCACACCTATTGAAGTAAAATCCTAATCTAGGGTTTCATTAAAAAAGGAGCAGCAACAGTTTTATCTTCTTCTCTGGCCAGCCAGCAGTCTTCACCGGGCAGCCTCTTTCCTCATCCTGGCAGCTCTCAGATGTCCGGGCAGCCTCCTCTAAGGGCTCAGCCCCTTCTGCTAGCACCTCGGGCAGCTAGAAGGCTAGCCTGCAAGGGCTGCCAAGTTCACACAGAACCCTTGGGCAGCGAGCAGGCCTGCCCGAGAGGGTTCGGGGTCTGTACAGACCCTTGGGCAGCCATAAGGCGAGCCCCTGAGGGCTGCCGGCCACCCTCGGGCAGCCTACAGACTAGCCCGGAGGGTGCTGGGTCTGCACCAGACCCTCGGGCAGTCCACGGACTAGCCCAACCGGGCTTGGGTAGGCCACAGATCAGCCCGGCAGAGACCTAGGCAGAGCAGGGAAGGTTCGGGCAGGCCACCTTGGATCTGGGCAGCAGAACCGTACAGGAAGCTGACAGAACAGTCTGGGCATGTTCAGGCAGGGCAGCAGTAGCCCGAGCAGGGTAAAACAGGTCACGGGCAGGCAGAGAAGGAATTTCGGGCAGCCTGTGTTTTTTGGGCAGTTTTAGAGAGCAGCCTGATTTTCTGGGCAGGAGAGAGAAGATTAGGGCAGCAAGCCATATTTAGGCATTTTTGTGTAAAAGATTATCTTCTGTGTAATTGTGGATCTGTGGTACAAACCCAATTAGGGTTTGAGAATTCTTGAAGAACCCAGTCATCTCATTTATGAGATGAATTAGTATTGCTTTTGGGGTTTTTGTCCTTTAAAGGTTTCTCCAGTGAAAAACTCTTGTGTTCAGTGTGTCGATGTGATTTACTGCACTTGTCATTTGTTTTATGTTAGTTTGCAAATTTTAAAAGTATCCATTCTAATGCTAAAATTCAACATTATTGTCACAACAAGCAATCGAAGTTGCTACTAAACCACCAGCTGTTGTACCATTTTATTCTTATTGTATCTTATCTAGATTTATTTATCTTTCTTCTCAATGAATTGTTATATAATCTGCCTGAAGGCTGCATCAACAATGTTCAATATAGTCAATAGCCTCATCTGGTGAACCCGACATAGGTGGTGAGGTTCCCAATAGGATTTAACCTGGGTCATTGTCACAACAACCACTCCAAGTTGCTGTTAAACCACAGCCTGGCAGACCATCTTATTCTTATCGTATTTTATCTAGAGTTATTTATCTTTCTGCTCAGTGAATTGTTATCGAAGTTTTTAGAAATGGGGAAATAGAATGCTGCCTTTGAAGATTTAAGATGTTAGCATTTGAGTAGCAAGAAAGAGAGAACAAAATCATATTCATTTCCATGGATGACCAAATTAGGTAAATGGGACTCAAAAGTACTTCAGGCAACAATGTTAATGCAGGAGTGCTTAATGAATCTCCTGAAAGGAAGAAATAACAAAATAACAAAACAAACTGGTAAACCCAAATAGGTAAGCCCTAGGCAGTGAAGCAAAGACTGATCCTGTGCAAAAGGTGAGGAAGAACAAGCACTCCTGTAGCAGAGAATGCTGGATGGAACACAAGCAGGGGCTAAAAAAAGAACTGGATCCTAATAAGATTTTGGAAGGCAAGAAAGTCATCCTTGATGATCCATTGACAATTTTACTGTGGCTAGTGGCTGATACTGGCTGTTGCTATGTGAAATTCTATAGCGGAAGGCTGATGAGTACATCTTCTTTAGTCACCAGGAGCTGGATAATTCTGAGGTCGTTTCACCTGATTTACATTTACTTGTAGTTTAGGCTTGGGGAAGCTTAGTAAAACAGTCATATTCTGCCATGACGGTGAACATTGTAAGGATTTGGCCATTTGATGGACATTCATTCTTGTACAGTTTCAGCAATGTTGCCTAGGGGATATACTTGGATCATAGTCTACTAACGGTCTACTGTTTTAGAGGATTAATACACTATGTAGCTAAGATTTGGACCATTAATATTTACAGTTTCTACAGTACATGGAGGACTAGCAGCTATATTAGAAGTATCTGGGTCCGAGTCTACTATTTTATATTAAAACCACTAGAAATTTATACCGAGGTCTACTTCTGAGTTTTTTGAACATTTCTAATTCTAATTGGAAGACTGTTTCGGAATATCACACTGATATTTTTGTTTGAGTTTTATTAGTCTCATCCATATACAGTATTACTGAGGTACATGCCAAATTTTCTGTGAAAATGGTCTGTAAATTCTAGGCCTCTGCTAAGTCACAAGATTCACCGAATTTGAACCTTGAGGTTCAAAATTTTGTGAATCCCAAGCAAAAAAATATCGTTCAGATTCAGCGCATCTCATGGGCGAATCTCAAAGGCAAATTCGAGCTTCAACGTACCTATATCGAACTCAAATCTAAAATGAATTTTATGAGTGAATTTAATTGAAATTCGCCTAAGGTTTGTGCCTTCGTGGTCAATTTTGTTGCCCTAGAATACCCCTGCGCATGCGTGTTTCTTTGCTCATTTGAACTCTGCCCTCACTGGCTCACACCTGTCGATTTCTGTGGCTCTGCCCAAGCATTTTACCCTCAATCTGTTGCCCATGATCGAGATTCTATCTGGCTCGATTATCAGTTTCCTACGGCTGTACCTTGGGCTCTGAGACCGTAACAGTGGACACCACGTCAGTCTGCAGTTGCACAGTCGGCCCTCAAGTTCAGTCACAGACTCATGACTCAGGGCCACCGTCAGTCTGCAGTTGCAAACTTGCACAGTCGACCGCTCAACCAGTCAGCCCTCAGGCTCAGTCACAGACTCACGAACCAGGGAAAGAGGGACTGACTCGGGATTTGCATGTTAACACTTAACAGCAAACCCTTGAAGCGACGAAGAGAAGACTCCTGCCACCAGTGACCCGTGGGCCGTGAGAACTGACCGCAGTGCAGTTTGGCACTTTGGCTCTGCCGCTCTGAAGCTGGAAGTTGGAACCTGTATGCCTGAAGACTGTTTATGTTTATGTTGCAAATTCTGTTAATGTTTTGAAATTTGAAAAATAGGTTCTTCAATTTGCAATTTGCAGCTGCGGCCTCAACTAATGTTTAAACTTTAAATTCTATTTATGTTTTAAATTATGTAAAATACATTATGAACATTGTCTTCAATTCCAAAGTTTAAAGAATAGGTTTTACTAATCCTAGAATTCATTGTTTATTCATTATTGATCGTGGCTTTTAGTCATACAAATTTTATTATTTTGTAGTATATATATATATATACAGCTGAATCTCAACTGAACATCAATGAAAAATTCAAATTTGAATTGAATCAAATGGTTGCCGAACTTGAATTCGAATTCGAACTGTGTGACTTAGGCCCTATGGCCCAGCCATCTTGCCAACACGGATCTTCTGCAGAATTCAAATTTTAAGGTGTCTGCAAATCACAATCACGATCTGAACTCAAACTTCACAATGTGAATTTACTACACAGGGTGAATGGCTTTATGCAAATCTGGTTTCAACAGTTTGACTGCTTGGTTTATTTGCTTATGGTGCCAAGGCCAATGCTCAACCAAGGATAAAAAGTCAAATTTTGTTGTTAAAATAAACAATGCACTCCATGTTTTTGAATGTGCAATCACAGCACTTCATTCAGCCCTTCCTTTGTCCATTCAAATGATATATACATATGTTCAAGTAAAATAACAATTACCAATACTGCTTCTCATCGCTATCACTGTAACCATGGTGCAATTAGTCGATTATAAATCTATTATGCTAGCTAATTTATTTATGTGTTTGGAGAGTGAGGGCTGTAGCCTGTAGTTAATTGATCAATGCACAGGTTGATGGTGAACAGGCTGTAGTTTTTAACAAATTGCAATAGAATAGCGTGTATTCATTTATAAACAAAGTTTTAGATGTCTGTAGGAAGTCACTTTCTTCTAGTCAACGTTTCCTAATTTCAAGGTCAGTATAAAACATTTACATCAGCATGTGGTGGTTGTAATTTATGCCAAAGTGCACGGGCTTGGAGATATATGGTTATGGCATGCTATTGCACAGCATTCAAACCCATATAGAAGACCAGCAAACCCATAAATGATTAATTAGTTCTGTAGTTGACCAGCAATGTGTTTAGGGAGAAATCAAGCTGTAGCCCATGGTTTACGTCACTTTACACAGCGAAAGGAATTAATGCTGCAAACAGATTAAAGGGTAATTGACTTGAATGGGCTATAGGTAAGTAAGTAAAATGTGCTCAACACTTGAACAGAGCACCAAAAGTTGTTTCAACTTTCAACCAATGATCCGGCTCACGAGCTTCGGGATATATGGTTGTGGAATGCTATTGCACAGCATTCAAACCCATATAGGAAATGTAGTATCCCAGATGTGGATATTCAACTGTTTTCTACACTAGGGCTTGCTTAAGCCTCTCGATTTACAATAATACTGAAAATAAACTTGCATGCAAATTGCCGGGCAAATGGCCCTATTTTATAGCTAACTAGGGCAGAGAATTATATGATGATAGATCAACACTTACCACTGATAATCCGTCTGATCATGCTCCAGAGAGAATACGCATGCATCAAGAACTGATCTGGTGAAGAATTGGTGCTCCTTGCCTCCGGTGATACCCCAGCAGCATGAACCCTCAATCAGCTAAAGATGACGTTTTCAGTGAAGGAAGTGTTTGATGCAGATGAGAATTTGGAGGAGTGGTAGTCTTCCCGTGCCAGAGAGATTGCTTGAAGCATGTAGAAGTTCTGAGCTCACTAAGCAGGCTAGTGAATTGAATTGAAGGTTTAGCTGCTCATGCCCCTAGCTACACAAAACTGATGAGAACTGCTCCGGGTGAGCAAATTGGAAGCTGATAATCACCTGGTACTGAAGGATGATACTGATGATGAGAATGGTGCCATTATTCCGAAGATAAACAGAGTTCTGAGGACCCGGCGAATGCTTTGTGGTTTTCCAGCTAAAAACCCCCCTACGGTTGCACACGTGTCCCTGCAAACAATCTTCTGATGGGTAATAGATAGTTGTAACTGGATGAATAAGTTGAAGAGCGGATGGTAAACCTGGATGGTCTACCCCCGAAACCTTGTTAGCTGAAGACGCTGTCTTCAACCCCAACTGCTGTGGCCGCACGCTGTGCTGCTATTCAAGAAGCTCCAAATCAATAATAATCATAAGTGTCCTCTCCATCTACTTTATGTTTCTTTTATAACTTTCAACTGCGAATAACCTAACTTTTGACCTAATTAGGCCACTTAACTTTCTAATTTGCAATTGACTTGCATGCATGCGCATGGAGACTCAATCGGGTGCATGCCTCATTAAATAATGCTCAGATATCATGCATGCAGGTGGCCTTTGGCTCTGGTGGCCCTCTTCTACCCAATGGTGATATAATATTGATGCCCTAGATCTTCTGTAGATGGCATCAGTGTTCAGCTGATTCCCTGACTATCAGTACCCGCTCGAACCCACATGAATTACATAGGTTAGCGGGTCGGTCCTCAATGCCTAAGCCGAAGAGGACATTACAGTCCTCCGCACTTGAATTTGCTTGTCCTCAAGCAACTGTAAAGCTGGGTGCTGTAATACCTGTTCTGCCTCCCAAGTGGCCTCCTCTATAGGCAGATCTTTCCATTGGACCAAGTAGTCTCAGATGATTCTGTTCCTTAGTTTCCGCTCTCGCACCTCTAGGATGCACTTCGGAATCAGTATCAATTGCCCCTCATCATCAGGGGGGGCAGCTCGGAAGATGTAACAATCTGTTGGCTGACTGCCTTCTTGAGGTTGGAGACATGAAATACATTGTGAATCTTGCTCTCTGGGGGTAGTTCTAGCTCATATGCTGCCTCTCCAACCTTTCGGATTATCTTGTATGGACCATAGAAGTGAGGTTTGAGTTTTTTCGCTCCTTTCTTTTTAAGAGATGACTGTCGGTAAGGTTGGAGGCGAAAATAAATGAATTCTCCTACCTCAAAACTGCGCTCAACCCTATGCCTGTCCGCATTTATCTTCTGCTGATTCTGAGCAGCCTGTATGTTCTCCCTTAGTATCTTGAGGATATCTTGACCCTCTTGAATCCACTCTTCGGCCTTGGGGGCCCTCCTATTGCCGAATATCGGGTCTACGAAAGTGGAAGCATCATACCCATACAGAGCTCGGAAAGGGGTCATCCCAATGGTCATATGGTGGGTGGTGTTGTAACAATGTTCACCCAAGTGTAGCCANCTAACTTGCTACGTAATTTCTCAAGTAACCCTCAATCCACTTGTTGACAATCTCTGTCTGCCCGTCACTCTGTGGATGATAACTTGTGCTCATTGCTAACTTGGTCCCCACTAATTGGAAAAGCTCTTGCCAAAAGGCTCCTATGAATTGCTGTCCCTGTCATTGACAATGGTCTTGGGCAACCCGTGGTGTCTAAATACCTCTCTGAAAAATAGTTCTACTACCTGTGTTGCTGAATAATCTGAAGAAATGGCAAAGAAGTGAGCAAACTTGGTCAATTTGTCCACTACTACGTACAAGCAGTCTCTGCCTTGAACCTTGGGCAGCCCAGTAATAAAGTCCATAGAGATGCTCTCCCATTTTTGCTCAGGAATAGGTAAGGGATGTAGTAAACCAGCCGGGTGGGTGTGCTCTACTTTGTTTTGTTGGCACAAGCTGCACTCTCTCACTTGTTGTATCGCATCATTCTTGAGGCCCTTCCATGAGAACCTTTCTCTAATTTGCCTGTAGGTATTGAGAAACCTTGGATGCCCTGTTAATGGTGAATTGTGCGATGCCTGTAAAATTTTCTTCTTAAGGGGAGACTCTGGAACCATGAAAATTCTGTTTTTGTAGTATATGATGTCATCAATTACCATGTACCTATCATCTTGAATCTATCCATCCAAGAGCTCGCAAGCAAACTTATCTTTGGAGTACTCAACCAAAAGATGAGATCTCCAATCTGATGAGATGCTCATAAGGTACAAAGTAATTGGTCGCGTGGAACGTGCATCGGCCACTACATTGTTCTTTCCCTTTACGTACTCAATCTTGAAGTCAGGCCTGAATCTTGCTTACCCATTTCTGTTGTCTCTCGTTTAGCTCTTTCTGCTCTAGGAAGTATTTCAAGCTGTTGTGATCTGTCTTAACCTCGAACTTGGCACCCGCTAAGTACTGCCTGAACTTGGTTAGCGCATGGAGGATGGCTAACATCTCTGTCATATATCGAATAGTGGCGCTCATAGTCTTTGAGCTTCCTGCTCTCAAATGCAATGGGGTGGTTGTTCGGCATCAAAACTGCCCCAATTCCCTCTTTTGAAGCATCACATTCTAACACGAAGGATTGAGAAAAGTTTGGTAAAGCTAATACTGGGCATGAACTCATTACCTTCTTCATTTTCTCGAATGTCTGTTGTGCTGCCTCCGACCAACTGAATGCCCCCTTCTTGGTAAGATTTGTGAGGGGTGCAGTCATCTATGAGAATCCACTGACATACCTCCTGTAGTAGGTGCAAAGGCCCAAAAAGCCCTGTAAACAATGCACATGCGTAGGGTCCCATCTTTTTTCTTCACTAGTACTACTGAAGATGCAAAGGGACTAGAGTAGGTTTGATGTACCCTAGCTTGAGTAGTTCCTTGATTGTACTCTCTATCTCATCTTTATACCTCTTGGGATGTCTGGAAGGAGTGGTGATAACTGCTTGGGTCCCCTCCTCTAACTCAATAATGTGCTCAAATCCCCTATCTGGAGGTTCGACCTGTTGGAAGGTCTCCGAAATCCGAATACTGCCTTGTGATTCTGCAGTAAGGCCTCTATATCTGCTGGATGTTGTGTGGCCTCATCTGGTGGTTTCTTGAAGGTAACCGTACACTCTGCAACCCACTCAATATCTCCCTGTCGGAGTATTGCCTCCATCCTGTGTGATGTCACTGCTGTGGGAGGATAGGTATTCATCCCTCTCAATACTACCTTCTATCCTTCTGCTCCTGTAAACTCCATCTCCTTGGTCTGGTAGTTTGTGGAATACTTCCCTATGGAATACAGCCACTGAACTCCTGGTACCACATTCATGTCAGGTACATCTACCACATAGAATGTCTCTATCACTCCATGGTGTGACCTGCTGCTGCTATCGAAAACCCATCAAAGCTCTCAGTCTGAATGTCTCTCTTTTTAACCCATGCAACATCAATAAAGTTGTGGGATGCCCCACCATCTATCGGTACTCCCACTCTGCGGCCCTGTATGGTACCCCTGATCCGGAGAGTGTGGAATCTAGGAACCCCTGTCATGGTAGCAATGGTACCTCTTGAGGCTTGTCCTCAACAACTGTCTCTGTTGTCTCTCCCTGCTCCTGATCCTCGTAATCCTCATCCTCCTCACTGTCGGAATAAGTCTTTATGTAGTAGGCCTTTCCTTTTCCTGAACTTCTGTGACCTGGTACCCATGGTTCCTGGCAAGTGAAACATAACTTTTTTCTTCTAAGGTCCTGTCGGGTATCATTGTCCATCCATTCTTTCTGGAAGGGTTTCCTCTCTTTATCTTTAATAGGAAAATTGGTCCTGGGAGGAAACCTATTTTTGGGCACTGCATCTTGCAAGTCTCTAGTCCGGCTGATGGCATCTGCTAGGGTGGTGGGCCTATAAGACTTGACCCATCTCCGTAAGGGTTCAGTGAACAACATAATCAACCTGCTCACTGATATATCTGTTACCATGGCTGCTATCCTCTGAAACTCAGAAATAAATGCATTTGCACTACCTGTTTGCTTGAGCTGTGTCAGCTCTCTAAAGTGTACCTCCGTATCCTTTCGATCAAACCGCTCAATGATCCTCTATGTAAAATCCAGGTACGAGGTGATGGTGTTGTGACCCAGTGTCACTAACCCGTGGTACCACCACTCATGTGCGTCTCCATCCAAATGCAAAGTAGCCAATTTAATGGCATCTGTCTCAATCATGGGGTTGAGCTGGAAGTATGTATCCAACTTCTGCACCCAATTTCGGGTTGGGCCACCCCGGGTGCCCTCAAAGGTAGGGATAGTCAGTTTCCCTACGATGCGCTGTAACTCATAGTTCTGGGTGAATGGCCTATTGTAAGCTTTGGGTTTGTTCTTACTTTTAAAGTGGCAGAAGTCAGTGAAGGTCATGGTTGAATGGAAGTCCTCTCCTAAAGCTCTATATTCTCTCAGATAGGCACTCATGGATTCTTCTGGTTCTGCTTGTGCTAGAGGCACTGCAGCTAGACTATCTAAGAATTGAGGCATGGTGGGTCGGAAAGGCTTGTATATATGGGGATGGCTCTGCATGTTGGATGTAAGGGCTCCTTACGACTGCTGGTGGATACCCTATCACTGTTGGGAAATAAGGCACTGTGTGGGGTGGGCCCATTTTTCTCAGTCATTTGCTTGAAGGTGCTCATCATTTTTTTTTGCCCAGTAGTGAGTTCCTTTATGCTGATATAAGATTATTGAAAGTTGTTTTATCATCCTCGGCCATTGTTTCTTTGCCTTTTCCAAACTGATACTCTCTGTTTCCCAAATCTATGTCTCTACACCTCTGTCTTTGGTAAGTAATGTTGTAAGGGTCTTCTGAATTCATTTAAATTTTGCATGCCCACAATTGGCAAGGAAAATAGCTCTGATACCATTGTAATATCCCAGATGCAGATATTCAACTGTTTTCTACACTAGGGCTTGCTTAAGCCTCTCGATTTACAATAATACTGAAAATAAACTTGCATGCAAAGTGCCGGGCAAATGGCCCTATTTTATAGCTTACTAGGGTAGAGAATTTTATGATGATAGATCAACACTTACCGTTGATAATCCGGTTGATAATGCTCCAGAGAGAAAATGCATGCATCAAGAAGTGATCTAGTGAAGAATTGGTGCTCCTTGCTTCCAGTGATACCCTAGCAGCATGAACCCTCAATCAGCGAAAGATGATGTTTTCAATGAAGGAAGTGTCTGATGCAGATGAGAATTTGCAGGAGTGGTAGTCTTCCCGTGCCGGAGAGATTGCTTGAAGCATGCAGAAGTGCTGAGCTCAATGAGCAGGCTAGCGAATTGAATTGAAGGTTTAGCTGCTCACGCCCCCAACTACACAAAATTGATGAGAACTGCTCCGGGTGAGCAAACTGGAAGCTGATAATCCCCTGGTATTGAAGGATGATACTGATGATGAGAATGGTGCCAGTATTCCGAAGATAAACGGAGATCTGAGGACCCAGTGAATGCTTTGGGGTTTTCCAGCTAAAACCCCCCCTACAGCTGCACACGTGTCCTTGCAAACAATCTTCTGATGGGTACTGGATAACTATAACTGGATGAATAAGTTGAAGAGCGGATGCTGAACCTAGTGGATGGTCTACCTTGAATGTGACTAGGGCAGATAATGCACTATCGAAACCTCGTTAGCTGAAGACGCCGTCTTCAACCTCAATTGCCGTGGCCGCACGCTGTGCTGCTACTCAAGAAGCTCCAAATCAATAATAATCATAAGTGTCCTCGCCATTCACTTTATCATTCTTTTATAGCTTTCAACTACGAATAACCTAACTTTTTCAACTACGAATAACCTAACTTTTGACCTAATTAGGTCACTTAATTTCTAATTTGCAGTTGACTTGCATGCATGCGCATGGAGACTCAATCGGGTGCATGCATCATTAAATAATGCTCAGATATCATGCATGCAGGTGGCCTTTGGCTCTGGTGGCCCTCTTCTACCCAATGGTGATATAATATTGATGCCCTAGATCTTTTGTAGATGGCATCAATCTTCAGCTGATTCCCTAACTGTTAGTACCCACTCGAACCCACAGGAATTACATGGGTTAGCAGGTCGGTCCTCAATGCCTAAGCAGAAGAGGACATTACAGGAAACCAGCGAACCCATAAACGAATAATTAGTGCTGTAGTTGACCAGTAATGTGTACAGGGAGAAATCGAGCTGTAGCCCATGGTTTATGTCACTTTACACAGCAAACACTCAAAGGAATTAATGCAGTGAATAGATTAAGGGTAATTGACTTGAATGTGCTATAGGTAAGCAAGTAAAATGCACACAACACTTAAACAGAGCACCAACAGTAGTTTCAAGTTGATTCAACCAGCGATCTAGTGATTGAATGATTGGGTCACTGGGAATTGTGGTTACTGCTGTAATTCAACCACCAAGCATATTAACAAGAATGAAGCCATTGTACAGGCATATAGTTTCTAAAAGCCCGCGATTTAAACAGCACAAGCACACAGTATTTAAATACACCATGAACAGTTGAGATTAAGCTGCAAACCCAAATGGGAAAACCAAAAAATGGCTTTAATTAATGCTGAAGGATTTATACACTCTCTATCAGAGATTCGTGTATTCTTACCCACTGGTGGTATTTTGCAAATTGTGGCTTTGGCTTAGACTCTAGAGACAATCTTTGTTCATTGTGGACAGGCTCCAAATCCTCTTCGTCCTCCTACCTTTGAATAGGCTTCTTCTTTTCGTGGACAGGCTCTAAATCCTGCTGCTGCTGCCCATGCTTCTTCCGAAGCTTCATTCTTTTCCATCTCTTTTGGGTTGTGTTTTACTTTTCATCCTTCAAGGCTTCCTCGATTATAATCTAAGTTGCCAGGAAACGTGGGTGTGGGGGCAGGGATGCCAGTTTTTGAAACAGGGTACTTGGGTTCGTTGGGATATCATATAGCATATATATAAAATCTAAATAAAATTAAAAAGTTAAAAACATGTCACATGCATATTTCTTCAAAATTCAATGATTCATCATTCATTCAACATTCACATTGGAACATAAAATTTGATATCAAGTGGAAGATATATTATGATTCCATTGTCATAGTAAATTCAATATTTGCCTATTGGGCCAATGGCATTTCACATCAACATGTCATAAAGGCATGAATTATAATAACCATCCAAATTCAGAAAGGCCAAGACAAGAATTGTTCAAGAGCAGCAATATCATTCATTAGCCAAAAGAGAAGCAAGCAGCAGTTATTCAGTGAATTGCAATAATGTAGTGCCCTCGTATTAAGAAAAGTTGGGTTAAGCCAAACCAAGCATACATATGACCGGTCTACTAATTTTATCCATTGGGAAATTAACGGAGAGAAGTCAATACCCATAACACTATCCTTGTATTGAGGTTAAGCAGGAGTTTAAAACTACCTGATTACTTTACCACAAGGCAAGGGGTGTCTGTGGTGCGCTCTTGACTTCCCTTTCTATTTTTGATTGCAGTAAGAAATCCAGTTTATTTTTGTGGGTGAAATGCCAACAAAAAGAGAAATAGCAGACACCTTGTTCAATCAAGCGTTGTCACAGTTGAGAGCTGTCTTAATTCGGTTGATAGTACAGGATATAAGGCTGTTCACAATTGCAACCGACCCTAAAGATAGCTTGGCTGTTGGCACTTGGCACAGAGTCGACTAAAATCTGGAAATCCACAGTCAATAATGAACCACTCGAGATTTTGTCATTAATGATATTGTCACCAGTCACCAAACCTTGACTGTGTCCCATCAGGCAAAATAGCAGAACCAGATTGTAAAAGAGCCACGTAGTATGGGTCACCACTGTTGAGAACAACATTCATGGCCACTATATCAATGGGTGCGTAAATGAAATGAGATGTAACGCGGACCCATGGCGAACCCAATATGGGGGTGTTGATGTTTGAGCAAAATTGGAGATGCTTGAACTTTAAAACTTTTATTGATCAATTTCAGCACATATGATTCTCATAAATCGGCCACATATAAATTAGCCACATATATCAGCCATATATAAATCTCATAAATAAATCAGCCATATTATTCAGCTCCATAAATAAGCCATATAAATCAATCAACCATGAAAGACAAGATATACCCTGGGAAAACCCTCTAAACACGGAGGATGAAAAACCCGACAATTCTTTGAGTATGATAGATAGATTTGCAGAGAATGGTTTACAACCAAGGTTACACAAACCGTGGGTGCGATCAGAATTCGGATGAAGAATCCGATACGGGTGCGACACTCATCCCAAAATTAGGAATCGGGGATTCAGAACCCTAACATTAATTATCCTACATTTATACAACGTTAACAACTTTAGATCACTCAAAACGAGGTGGAAGAATCCGAGAATCCGTTTCGGAAGAATCCGATTCGGGTGCGGTTAGACCTAGGGCTGAATCCGGTCACTTAGTTTACAACACATAAGAAAATTGCCCGATAAGAGATATCACCACAACAATAGAGAAGAGAGATCTAATGTAATCTTGCAAAAACAACTGTATGCAAATGTATTCGACTATGATGAACTTGCCATATGCCTAGCATATGCCTAGCATATTAATAACAGGCCAAAAACCCTAGCATGCAGAAGGTAGCACATAGGAGGATCAATAAACACATTGAGAGCACCACATAGTGCATTCACAAGGAGGAGCTAACTAGAACTCCCTCCACGCAAACATTAGCGCCCTTCCTTTCCTCAATTAGCTTTAACTGGATGCTCACTGTCTTCAACTGAAAGTGAACTGACTTGAACTGAATGTTAACTGTCTTGAACTGAATGTTTAACTAACTTGAGTTGAATGTTAACTGAATGTACGCTCTTTGTCTTCAACTGAAAGTGAACTGACTTGAATTGAATGTTAATTGTCTTGAACTGAATGTTTAACTGACTTGAGCTAATTGTTAACTGACTTGAACTGAATGTTAACTTACTTGAACTGAATGTTAACTAACTCGAGTTGAATGTTAACTTACTTGATCTGAATGATAACTTACTTGAATTGAATGTTAACTGACTTGAACTGAATGATAACTTACTTGAACTGAATGTTAACCGACTTGAACTCAATCTTTAACCGACTGCTGATCACTTAGTTAACAGGCTAACTTAAGTGTCATCAGTGCTTCACTCTTAGTGCCATCCATGCACAATTTCCATTATTAACTTTTGCATGGATCTCTTTAGTTAACTGATGCATGTTGATTGATGAACATTAAGCTCTTCTTTACTTCACTGATTACATTCATTAATAGTTCAACTCATGCTTTGATTAAGGCATTCATATTTACTGAAGCTTTATAACTTGAGTTCACTCAGACATTTGCATGGGCAATTTGAATTCTCTTTCTCTATGCTTTATCTCATTATCATTAATTAGTTAATGCATGGTCCATATGTGTATTATTTATCCATCTTATCATGTCATACTTAGAAGAATTATTCCATACATACTGATGATCATATATATTACCTCGAGCCATATAGTCATATGTTAAAGTAATTCACTCTAGGGGTAGCTAAGCCCTAAAGGAAACTTATAGCACTCAATGAGCATGACTAGCAATATATCACATAGTATAACCACCTCAACAAATGCAGGTCCACAGTCTTGATACAACACAAGACTTCAATCTTGATACAACACAAGATCATCTCCACAATTGGAGATCCATTCTCATAGGGTACCATCTATGAGAATCATTGACTTGATACAACACAAGTCTAGACTTGATGCAACATAAGTTCACAGTCTTGATACAATAGAAGACCAGTCTTGATATTACTCATAAGACTCAACTTGATATTACTCACAACCTCTACACTACAACATCACCACCTCAATCATATGAGGATACTTAGGACTTGATACAACACAATGTCTTGACTTGATACCACACAAGTCTTGGAGAATGACTCTTTATGTTGTACAATCAACAAGTCCTAATGGACACAGAGTTGACTAAAATCTAGAAATCCACTGCCAATAATGAATCGCTCAAGATTTTGTCATTAATGATACTGTCACCCAACCTTGACTGTGTCCCATCAGGCAAAATAGCAGACCCATACGGTAAAAGAGCCACGTAATATGGGTCACCACTGTTGAGAACAACATTCATGGCCACTATATCAATGGGTGCTTAAATGAAATGAGATGTAACACGGACCCACGACGAACCCAATATCGGGGTACGACGAACCCTCTTAGCATAATGATCCTCTTTTTTACCGTCAATGACTTGGGTTATCTAGTCATGGAATGTGTTGATTTGGGTTCGCCAACCATGAACCTATACCTGAACTGGAGCTGTGGGTTCATGAACTATACTTGCTACCATCTTGAAACAGTTTTATTGCCATTCTTTCCTTGGAAACATTTGGGCTCATGGCACGTGACTTCCTTCTTCCAGCAAGAAGACTCAAGATGACCTTTTCCTACAGAAGGAACATATCTTGGGTTACCAAGCCGGTAGCTTGATGGCCCTTCTTCTTGCAACAGTAACAAACAAGGAATGACTTACTTGGTGCATACCTATGTGGTTTGTTCATGTGCTCGCTGGCTTGTTTGTGTGGTTCTTCAAGTGTTGGTGCAATTTTGTCCTCATTCAAGCTGATATAAACATGTTGGAGTAATGGTTGGCTTCCCAATACTGTTTCTGTTGCCTTTTCTTCATCTGAAATGGCCTCAATAGCTTATCTTTGGCCCCTCTAGCCTTGACAAAGGTTATCTTGGTGGTATTAGCTTGAACCAATGTAACACCGAGTCTATGTGTTATGGAAGAATTTGTATCCGAATAAAGAAGAGATCCATCTTTATACTAAATAATCTGTATTGACTCAAATGATTGATGATATTTTGCAATTGAAATACTGCCTTTAAATATGGCTTAGGCACCTATTGGAAGGAGTCATGTCCTCTTACGGTAATAGTAATTATTAGTTGATTTTTTTTTTGTAGATTAGAAACTATACTACCATAAAAAGAAGATTACATAGCTAGTTTTTCCATAGCCCTGTCGAGCATAGCCTCACGACATTCGCAAAATCCTTTTCATCCTTCCATGCTCAATTTGGTCTTAATGGATATACAAAAAACCAATCCTTTCTTTCAACATTATAATAGACAGACTTTGTTCTACTTTTTTAACTATCTGATTACTATAATAATAACGTCTAAAGCCTAGGTGCAACATAAAACCAAAAGGAGGCCTGTTGAGGCAAAACTAGAACCCACCCATGCTCCTCTTCTCCATTGCTATGGATGTCCGTGCGCATACGCTGAGCTTTACCTTGTTTCTCCTTCATGCCAGGATTCGCATCCGTCTTCCCTCCTTTACCAATTGTCTTGCTGGTTGCACCACCGTCGACGTTCGGGGATGGTGGGGCATAGAATTTCAAGCCCAATTTACTGCCAATGGGGTCCACCTTCTTGTGCATTAGTCTGCAGTCTTGATGATGCTCTTTCCACACTTGAATCGACTCCACATCTCCCTGCTTCTTATTTTCCCCTTCCATCAACACATGCGACAGGAGGTTCTTCATAATTCAGTACGCCATCATTAGGAGCTCGTAAGTCGATGCCTGCCTTGCCATAATGCCAGGGTCCATGACCTAATCCTCAACCTTCACCCTTATTTCATCCATCAGAGTGGCCTTAGCCTTATCCCACAACTCCTTCTCTATCGCCTCAATCTTTTCATGGACGATAGTGGGGATTCTATCACGGAAAAGGTGGCAGTAGTAAGAGCTTGTGCCTAAGCACGAGTAACCCTTTCGCCAACGCCCCACAGAGTCCTTCTGGCCTCCTTTCTCCCACGGCCACGGGGGGCCATCGAGGTGGACGCTTCAGTGTTGCCTTGCTTCCCCCTCGAAGCCATCTTCCTACGATAAAATTTCAGGCGGGCAAGGCTTAGATAAAGATGGTCTGCTCTAATGACAATGGAAACAACTTAGTCCAATCTAAATAGGGATGGGCATGAAAAACGTAGTTGTCTGTTAGATTTTCTTAGCAAGACTGGCTATAATTACTATAATTGGGGGATTCATGACTCTATCTGTCATTCTTTTCCCAGGTACTGTCACTACTGTACCCTTCTCGATGTACTCATGATGGTAATCTTAAATTCTTGCGGTGAAAACTCGATCGTATCGTTTCCAAATCTCCCCTGCATCTGAAATGAGTGCAGACACCAATCAGAGACAAGGATGTTGTGTCCTTTCATTGTTCTTGCGCCTTGGGTGCTAAATGAGGTGGGGTGGATCTGTCCTGTATGCATGTGAGCGTGAGGTAGAGCCATGAGTATCCTGCTCGACCCCCCCTTCCCATCTTGATGCCATGTGATCGACATTGGCCAGATGGCTGCATTGGTCTGTCCACTCCGTTCTTCCAAAAGCCGACAGTTGTCCTTCGCATATGTGTTGTCTTCCTCCTACTCTCACGTTGGCTAAGAGATCGGCCACTTTGTTGGCCTCTCTTCTGACATGGATGAAATGCCAAGCGAGATTTGTAGAGAGAAGGGCCCCTAGCTTTTCCAATCTGTTCAGGATGCTCCAGCTGGATGCTACCTTCTCCACCCTTCGCCCATTGGCCAACTTTCTTGCCATCTGGATTATGACCGTAGAGTCTCCTTCCACCGTCATCGACAACCAGCCTGACCTGGACACTATCTTCATACCTTGTAGAAGCCCTTCGAGGTTAACAATGTTGTTCGTATCCATTCCAATGGAGCCATAGTAGACGTATAAGATTGCTCCAGTCGAGTTCCTGCATACTCCACCATACCCCGCTTGCCAAGGGTTTGCCTTTGAAGCACCATCAAAGTTAAGCTTGAAGGTACCGTTCGAGGGTAGGGACCATGAATTCGGACTAGCCGGTTGGCGTGCCTGAGAACTCTTTTGGTGCCCCTCTACATTCTCTTTACTAAGCCCCCAACCCTCTACAATTCTAGTCTCTTGTTCGTTTAGCTCCTGATCCTTGTCTGTTCACTAGTGATTTCTCACAGTCTCCTGAAGATTGCGAGTCAATCTTTTCCAAACCTCCTCTTCAACGTATTTCGTGTTTTGAGAGATCCTTTTATTCCTCTCCTTCCATATTACCCATAAAAGGAGCCCTAGGAACATAGACCATATCATTTTGAGGATGGGGTTTGGGAAGGATTCCAAATTCCAATTTTTGACCGATTGATTGGGGTGGCCTTTGACTCTGTCCGATTGGAGAAAAATAAACGCCACCCAATCCCAGACTGCTGAGGTTTAATCTCATCAAAACAAATCAACGGTCAAAAGAGTGTCGGACATAACATCATGAGCAAAAGAAAGGGGTCGCTATCATGTGGTGTGCCATCTCTAGGCAAGTACAAGGTACAAATAATAATCATGAGATGAAAGAGGGGGTCACCTAGGGGCTAAAGTCTCCCTAAGGTGCCCCCTTTTCAATGATGATAGGTGTGTCAAATGATAATAGCATGGGCAACCATCAAATGCGCCCCATGGGCCAAGTGCGCCCTCTCTAGAAGGTGTAACAAGTTGTGGACCCCATGTCCCAATAATTTCCTCATAACATAAGCTTAAAAGCATGGCACAATGATAGAATATCATCCCAAGTCACAAGCTGCCCCACATTAGCCACTTTGATAATTTGGCTATGTTAATTGTCACTTTTTAATTTCTCTAATTATGCTTGTAAAACATGGCTGAAGCTGTAATTTGCCAAAAATAGTCATTTCCCTTGCCCGGATGCCCGAACCAATTGTGCCATTGAGATCATAGACCCCAAATCCACTAATGGTGATCACAAGAACCACCAAAATCTATCAAATATGCTATGTATAGCCCGATCCATGCCAAACTAGTAAAAATATGGCCATGATAATTGATAATAAATAAAAATCTCACCAATCAGGCCGTATGATGGCGAACTGAAGCATGAAATCATGTATGGGATCCCTGTGGATTCTAAAAACCAAAAATTGCATGTACGGATCGAAAATTCACGGGACCCCATTTTTGGCTTGGTCAAACTAGGTTGACCAAGTCAAACTGGTCAAATAATGGCAAAACTGAAGCTGTGAAGACTTGTAAGCACAAAAAGATGCCAAGATGCTCCCTTATTTATAATAGTAGGTTAACTAAAACAATAAGCAACATGCTATAGTGATCCATCATGAAATACAAAAGGAACTAGGCCTATGTTAGAACAGACTCGTTACCTTTTCAAGAAGCCTCCAATGTATGGACACTTACAAACTTGGTCATCTTTCTAGCCATGGGTGAGGTTATCAAACAGGCTTAAGGCAAAGGGGAGGACTTAAGCTATCATGGATGTGACAACAGGCAACAATCTCATCCACGGGCTGCATTAATCTCCGTTCCTCTCCCACGATGGCTGCAATCTCAGTTTTCACCCATGGGCAATGGCGACATCATTCTCGCTCTGATGGTGGCTGCAAATGCCAAAAACACTTGCCAACAACAATGTTTTATCCTTTTAGGCTTTATGTGTTAGGTGTTAACTTTTATAATGATGTTTCATTTTTAAATTTTTTATTTCTATTTCATAATTTTTTTAGTATATGTTGAAAACTGAAAAATTGTAGGGGGATGTCCAGAAGTTCTGGAGTTTTGTGAGGGATGTCAAGAAGTCCCCCCCCCCAAGTTTCACCATGAAGATACGAGGTTCGCAACAGGGAGAAACATTTCTCTGAGGGTTGTCCGAAGAGAAACGTTTATCGCAGCGTTACCCCGTCTCGGGGATGCAGGAAACACGTTCTAGACCCTGGGGGACATGTCCCCGTGGAACACTGTATCTATATCATTGATTCATTCAACCAGTTAAAACTTAATACATTGAATTTCAATGATATTGATGAACAAGGTACAATAATACATCATACTTGTCATTAAAGAATTAGAATTTATAACCAATGAATCAGAAAATAGAACCATAGACAGCAGATTTCTCAATAAGTCAGTAAAATCAAAATGTATTACATAGATACTATGGGAATTCTACTAATAAATACAAAATAGAGTAAAATCTAGATACACAATAGGTAGGAATCTCATATCTCAGAGAGTCACTGTCAATAGTCTTCGTCAATGTCATAATCAAGATTCAACATCACTACCACTGCTCTCTCCTCCATCATCCCCTTCCTCTATGCCCGATCCGAGGTCTGCTGCTCCATTTGTTGTTGGTGTGGAGGATGATGCTTCAAGCAGCTCATCATCAAAGCTGACCGGCTCTAGCACTGGGTCATTAAGATCCCCTTTACAAACAATGAAAGATAAAAGAGAGAAATTGCTGTTTTAAACCCCACGGACTGACTTTTATGGAGGGCACGTGTCCTGGAATTGGGACACTACCTAAGGCACCTGTCTGGTACGGTTTTCTGGCGTGCCCTAAAACATGACACAACCCTAACCTGTGTTTGACACGTGTCTGGGCTTGTCATTCCAAAGACACTTGGGATTCGAGCACTGGGGGTCAAATGGACGTGTCGGGTTTCACAGCAGTAAAGTAAAGTAGAACAGTGTGAGAAGTCTATGTTGAAGCATAAGAAATATGGGAAACCCTTGACCCCAAGCACGGGAGGCCACATAGGGGTGGAGATGTACCATAGTGAAAGATCCATGAGCAAGAAAATTTAAGAGTGATGAGTTATGTCTAACATGGTAGATCCATTTCTCCTAACATCCGAGGCTGAATGAAGGAAACTCAAAATAGTATGATATCCAGAGGAAGGATCGGTGGAAGGTTTGGACTGCTCACTGTGCTTGTGTGTAGAGGAGGTAGCCCATCACTGATGTCTGGGGGGTCTTGTTCATAGGGAGGGATCTGGTCATGTCATGCCACTGAGATCTAGGGGGAAGGGGGAAGGTCCCACAGGTGCGCATTGATCTGGGGGCTAACGCTGTGCTGCTATTGGACAAACAATTTTCTTCTGAAGTTCAGACATTTTGGCTTTGCATTTTCTACTTGCAACTTTTTCGATTTCAGTCTTAAGGCCTTTCAAATATGCACGTGGGGACTATATGCTTGTTTTTAGTTACAAAGTGATTGCCATTTGTTTTAGTCCATAAGTACTTTTATGTTTGTGAGTGGCCATGATCTGGGTAGGTGCCCATTAGTTTATTTCATGATGTTTTTAGAGTGCATATGATTCTAGTATTATCGTGAGCACTCCCAATACGCATGTCTGTGCATTTTTGGAGTTGTAGAGCAATTTTTTATTGGGCAGGTATATGGATCAAATCTATATGTCATTACTTATAATTAGTAAGAAAGTGTGTAAAATGCTGATTTAGTCTTTTATTTTCCTTAAACTCTACACTCTAATTATTCTAAATTATGCTTGTTGATTCTCATACTGAACTCATTGGGAATGTTGTGCTGTAGGAGTGGGAAGGTGTGTCAGATATTGGTATGTCAAACTCTGTCACAACAGCAATTCGTGAAAGTGTTCGCAAGCATTCTGTGGGACGCATTCGAAACAATGAGAAAGCAGATCGAGCTACTGTTGAACAGGTTATTTGCATTAAAAGAAATGAAATTGAATTTTGTTTAGTTCTCTTTTTGGTTACATATTTTGTGGTGCATTGGCTTGAATATTGATTAAGCTGACAGCATGGCTCTGATATCGCTCAGTTGATTCTTTTTAAAGTTTGCTTTCATTTCGTTTAATTACATTATCTATCTGATGTTATTCCTCATTCATGCTTTATATACAGCTCTGATGAGTAGTTATATAGTTCAACTGCCTCTCCATGTTTTGGCTATATTAACATAATATAGAGTGATATTGGATTTTAGACATTCCAACCTCATGAATTTTAGCTAATCTTGGATAGATTCTATACCTTCACAATTCATGTTATCTTCCTTGTTTGCATGTATGATATATCTCTGTATGACATGAATGAGTACTGTTTGGAAAGACTCTCTAATATATTGGCCATTTGAAATGACGTGTTTCATAACCTCATCTTTATATCCTTTTGTATGAGAATTTAATTAACTTCATTCTCTAGCAAGCCGATGTGATGGGGAATGGGGTTTTATTGACACAATATTATGTTTGATCTGATTGGGTGATACCTTAATCATGTTAGTATTTGGTTGATATCTTTTTTGTTAAAGATTGTGCATCTGCAAGAGCCATTCTCCGAATGGCACCCTAGTCAATTAACTAGGGTTCCTGGTCAGTTAACCAGGTAGAGTAAGTCCCTAGCAGGTACTCTAGGGCCCCCAACAGTCTACTGGGTTTCTTAGTCTTGGACCAAGTAGGTTGATGCCATGGCAAAGTCCCTAGCATGTGGCTAGGGCCCTATTTGTCTCTAGGGCATTCTGGTCAAGGACTAGACAGTGTTTGGTCATAAGGACCAACTAGATCCTGCAAGTTGAGACAGAGACATCCTGGTCTGGGACCAAACAGATTTTTGGTCTAGGACCAAGCAGGTCCTGTAGGTGTAGTCCCGGTTAGTTAACTAGTTGGATCTTGGTCAGTTAACCAAGATGATGATGTGTGATGTCCTTTTCTCCTAAATGGTTGAGCTAGGTTGTTTAATCCCACATGAGATGAAATAATTTTGATTTAACCCTCCGTGCTTGGAAAATTGTTTAGGAGTCCAACGTTGACCCATCTGTTGCTAGATATGTGTAGTAGGTTCTGAGAGGATTCCAATCATGCCAAAATGTTGTTAAAATATGAACTAGAAGCTGCCCATGCACGTTCATGAAATTCTGCAAGCTATCTATCCACTAACAGAGTGCAAATTCATGTCCAGATCTTGCCCAGTTGGTGAGGGGATTTCGACATGCAAGTAGATAGGACGAAAGTACTACTTGAGAGGAATCCAAAATACCTCCCGAATCGAAAAAATATTGAGTTTTAGTCAAGGGAGTACGTTCATGAAAGTCTGCACTGCAGTCACTAACGAAAACCCACCACCTTTTGCAAATTGATTGATCTGTGGCAATAGTGATCAATCTATTGGCACATGTCCTGATAAAGGGCCAAATGGGTATCCGCAAATGTCATTGGAGTAAAATTATACTAAGTACAACTCAATTTATAGCACACCCCCCCATTTGGCCACCCTAAAACACTGAAAACTGGCACTGAAGAAATTTGATTTGGCTTAGAAACCTTGATACACTTGTTGGATGATGTATATCTGTGTCATATGTCCCTGATAGATGAACAACAAAGAGTGTCCATGTGGACATATACAAAAATACAAGTAATCTTCAATAGTGGACTCATCATATAACTTGTCATTCCCTACATGATGATATACCAACCACATAGATATCTTCAAACAAGATTGTGGGATGCACGAGTTTTCTATTAATCAATACTAAAACAACACCAAGGCATTGATAAAAGCTCTTTTCTCCTTTAGGGTGGAGTAAGCATGGTCAACCAAAAATAATTCAAGTGATGTTTATGGCTTAAACAAATTAATGGATTTCGGACAAGATGGACAAGGGGAAACTATGTGTTCTTCACTATTTAGACAAACACTAGAGATGCGTCTCACTGTAATATCCTAACTGATATTCTATTGTACTTTGCTCCTATGTTGTTTGTTCATACACTCAATGATGTGCAAAAAAACTGAATAAAACGTGCATGCAAAAGTGTCGTGCCAAATGGCCCTAATATATAGCGAATCTGGAGAGATTACAGGGCAGAGACTTTCAGTATGAAGATATACACATACTACTGATAATTAAGCTGATAGTTCTCCAGAGATAAGATGCATGCAGTGTTTGCCAGAAAGATAGTGCTCCTCTCCTTTATTTGACGCCCAACTACAAGTGTGCCCTCTTTTGATGATATTGACATTTTTGAAGGAGGAGAAGTTCGTTGCTGCTAAAACTTTGTCAGGATGATGGTCTATACCTTCCAGAGAGAATGGAGAGCACATGCAGAGATTTTGCCTCCTCTAAGGCACCTAGCGAATTGATCTGCCCCTCAGGTGCTCACGTCCCCCTCTCTCACGTTTTTGCTGCTAACTGCTCCGGATATGCAAGCAAGGAACTGATAATCACCCAATGTCGTGTGGTGAGTCTGCTGAGAAAGATAACGATGAAATGCAGAGGAAAAACTAAGATTTTGGGTCCCAACGAATTCTTCTGAGGATTTCCAGCTATTCCCCCAGCTGCAAAACATGAACCTGCAAATAAATCTTCTCTGTGTGCTGGATCACTGAAGACGAATGAATATGATGAATGCTGGTGATAGACCTGGATGGTCTACCTTGAAGTGATTAGGGCAGAGAGATTTCACTGTCGAAACCCCTTGTTAGTTGAAGACCTTCGTCTCCAACCCCAACTGTTGCTACTGCTCTAAAAACCAAACTCAACAATAATAGTCATAGATGCCTCTCTTTGGTTCAATGACCCTTCTTATATAGCTTAGCATGTACTTTTAGGGTTTGCGCATCACTTTTTGCATGCATGCAATTCTAATTTCATGTTGACTTTAAGCCTATAAAAATAAGGCTTTCTTTACCATACTGATGACTTAATACTGAATGAATGCTCTGTTCTGCTCTAATTATCGAATGTCCTCAGTCAATTTCCCTTTCAGGAAATACCCGCTTGAACCTATGAGAATCAAATAGGTTAACGGGTGTTAGAAGAGGACATTAAACTCACCAAGGGGGTTAGAAGTAATGACATGCCCTCTCGGTTGGTCTTAGCAAGCCACCCCTTTATATTTTCTTGTTCTTTTTCTTTTGTTTTTTCTATCTTTGTACATTTTCTCCTTTGCTTTTGATATTTCTTTGACTACCCATTTTATTTTTGAGGGTAACATTTGAGAGGTAGTGGCCCAGGATAGCCTTTTGAGCCCCAGATAATGGTACGACCTTGAGAATTTTACATCACTTTATTGTTTGTCTATGTCTAAGTCTTAATAATATGACCATTATCTCCAACATTTCCAAGCCGTGGCAATTGCCAAAAATATTTGGGAACAGCTCGAAAAATGCATCGAAAGTTCATTACTCTCTATTGAATGCTTCATTATTAGTTAATTACATCACTTTATTGCTGAAACTTTATTGTTCGCCTGTATCTAAGTCCAAATTACTAAGTTCCAACTATGGGCATTATCTCTGACATTTCCAGCCCGTGTCAATTAGCAAAAACATATGGGAAGTGCCCGAAAAATGCATCAGAAGTTGAAGGCTTGCAAAATTGCTGTGAAATTGGCAAGGTATAGGATTGTTTTTTAGCTGATGGCAGATTTGGGTAGCCGCTTGTTTCTTCTTGGATCATTGTGTCTTGTACTTTGTCAAGGTATGACCTATTACTGATCTCACTTCTGTCCCATAGACCATTTTGGTCTTGTGGATGTAACTAAAATCTATCTATCTATCTCTAGTGTGCATTTTTGAATCAGCCTTAGTGCACTTACTAGGGTTTTATGTAGTGCTTCCCTAGTGCTGTTATTATTTTTGTTTACTGCAGGAATCAGTGTTTGGAGGTTGGTTGCAATTGATTTCTTTAAAGTTTTACTCTTGTGAATCTCAAAAGACCCAATGGACTTGTGGATGTTAGTAAAGTCTATCTATGACAAGCACATTTATGAATCAGCTCTACTGCACTTACCAGGGTTTTATGTTGTAATGTCCTAGTGCTCTTATTGTTCTCGTTTACTGCAGAAATTAGGCTTTCCAAGTTGGTTGCATTTGATCTCTTCACTCTTATGAATCTCAATAGACCCAAAGGTGCAGGGGGAACACCAAAAGTTTAGTTTACAATGTCATTGAATTGGAAAGGCTCCGATATAAGGATTTGTATCCATTTTATGCACTCCCTTTTGCTTTCCGTTCCCATTCTTACATTCTTGTATTGGCTGTTGTTGTGTATTACTTATTAGTTTAATATTAATCTTATCAATTGTATTATTAGTGGGGCACTCATTTTTGGGAGTTTGTAAGCATTATGTATGTTAATATTACATCAACCTCTCCATTGGCATGCTCTTAACAAACATCTTTTTGGTAAGCTTTCTAGCCTTAATGTTTAAGCTTTTTGACATCTTTTTGCATCTCCTTTTCGATTCTTTCTTTTTGGTCTTGTCTACATGTCTCCTATATTTTTTCTGATATTTTGGAATAAAGAATGGGAAATTAAAGGGCATTGTTATTCTTAAGTAAAACTTAATTCATTAGTTGTATTTTACATTTGATACTGACAATGCTTTTACAGGCACTCGATCCTAGAACACGCATGGTTTTGTTCAAAATGTTAAATCGAGGTGTTTTCCAAGACATAAATGGGTGCATTTCTACTGGTAAAGAAGTATGCATCCTATGCCGTCTTTATCAAAATTTATCTTTAACATTTCTGTCTGTGATTCCTGTTGTTAGAACTTATAAAAGCTTACCTTAATGTTAAATTTCCCATTACATATGCATGCTTTACATGATCTGCATGCCTCTTAAGTAGGCATATGGTAATGCAAATAGTAAGAACTATGGCAGATATTAATTAATTAAGTCAAATTATTAAAGTTCAATTTGACTACCAAGCCTCTACTTTTTTTTTGGTTTTTTACTCTGTTGTATACACTTCTTCCTTTTACAATATGATCTTTCTGACATCTGTGTTGCTACAGGCAAATGTGTACCATGCAACAAAAGACAATGGAGAGGAGTTTGCTATCAAGGTCTATAAAACTTCTATTCTTGTATTCAAGTAAGTTCGTTTCTGTTTTTTGGTGAAATCGTTAACTGATTTCCGTATATTTGTATGACTATTTTTATTGTTCTGATACTTTGGAGTTGGCTAATTTGACTCTAGTAATGCTTATGGATTTATTATCTGGACTGTTGCTTATTTTTTAGTAGTTTTAATCCAATTCTGTTCATTTATATTGGCTAGTGTTATAGCATTCTAACATCCTGTTGTTTTTCAATATATTCTGAAATCTATTCTGTGAAAATCTAAGCACGTTTTTCAAGGTTCTAAAATATATGGGCATTGGATATTATGCATTTCCCGGTGGAATTATGACTGATACACATCTAAAGCAGAATAGCAACTATGATACTTTCGTTTATATTTGAAGCTCAGTTAATTTCATTATTTGGCCATAATGATCTACCTCATGTTGTAAGAAACTATTTTTATTGGCTTTTTGCTAACCTTATTGTATGATCATATGCAATAACAATTGAATGCGTTTTTTTAATGGCTGAATTACGAACCTGAAGGAATCCAAAAGTAATTTCCAGCGTTTTCTGAACAATTCATTGAAAAATCGATGTTTAGGTTTGGCCCAATGGAGTGTGCCAGTTTTGGATATTTTCTGTAGAAGTTATTCAGCTGTATCTTGTTAATAATAGCTGCTGAAATAATTGGAAAGTTCAACCAAAGGAATGAGGCACTGGATAGCTTTGCTAGAGTTTTATGATCTAAAATCTGGCTTCTTGATGGAATCAAATGATTATGAACTTCAATGGAGAAAAATAAGATGTCTTATTTATGCAAACACTCATTCTAATGAAATATCAAGGTCAAAGGATGTATATAGCTGAAAGGAAGGTTTATTAATCCGACAATCCAGTTGACCTTTGAAATGATATATTAAAAAGATGGAGGGTGAGAGAGTGGGGATGGAAAGCATTGATGGATTTTGTCTAGAGAGTTAATAGGCAAGGTTTCAAGACATGGAAGGCAGAAGAAGCAAAGCTAAGAAGAAGAAGAAGAAAAAGAAGAAGTCCATGATATAGAAGTAGACAACAATTCAACGATGGGGAATCTTCCTTCACGATGCAAATCTTTCTCTCACCATAACTCTAGTTGTGATGAACTGCTTGCCTTAGATTTTCATCTTATCTCTATAACTTAATTTCTTTTCCTGAAATATTGATTATCTCCATAAATTTGTTGAAAAATTGGCAACATTGTAAAAAATTGTGATGTCAAACAGAAAATAACAATTCACCTGGAAAAAATCGTGAGATTGTGATTTTCTAAAAATCACAAATTTTTAAGAAAAAATTACCAAAAATCACCAAAAATTGCCAGGGCTTGAAAAAGGCCAATATAAGCCTGAAATTTTAATTTATGGGTAATTTCTCTGATTTTATTTTTGGTAGCCATAACCCGCAATAATAGTTAAAAAAATGGCATCATTGACATTGAAGTTGATCTAATTAATATATTAGAGATGCTTATATAGCTTAGTAGCAATATCCATATAACGAAGGAAACAAATAAATTTCAAAATCGATATTACAAGCTAGTCACTATATAGAGATACAAGCTTATGAATGTTGTTAATATAGGATCCTAAAATTTAGAGATATGACTATTTCATTATTTGTTTACAACTTATCAAAATCATACATCTGAAATCTGTAGGACTTTAAGAAGATCGTCGTTGTATTATTGGGATTTGCTTAGGCTGTCATTGTTCGTTAAGAATTGGTGGGAAGGAAAATATCATAATGTAGTAAAGTTTAGAATGCATTGTTAGTTAATACAACAGTAATAATTGGGAAAATATAGAACAACAATTAATCATCCCATTGCACATCACTAATATACTTTTTTATTTAATATAAAAATCTGAGCAACAGTTTTCTCTTGGCACCCTTTATTGGATGTTGCTTTCAACTCTTATATTTCCATGAGAGTATTTTCCAAGTATATTGTGAATTTATCTTTTTTACACAAACCAAATTGTATTAAAATTATATTATTACAAGATGACACAATGTTATGAACTAAATGGTTCGTAAATGCATCTTTTGCACAAGAAGTGGAAAATTAAGGAACAAAAATATATATATGGAATACATATTTGACATTGAATTGATTGACGATCAATACAATTAGAATGGATTGTGTATAAATACAACAAAGAAGGGCAGCTTATCATAATTAGGATATCAAGAGCATGCATTTTGGGAGTGCTCTTGCTCTAGAAGTGCACTCCCAAATGATTCCAATATAAGGGTATGATATTAGCGTTAAATCAAGAGCACCGAGCCCTTTATGTACATCATTGTGTTAGGACGTGGCAACAAGGAAGGTGTTCTAGCATTGCATGTGTCCTTGCATGCTAGGAAGACATTAAACAGGTAGCCAAATGTATTAATGTGATTTTCCTAAGTTTAGACTTAGGAAAATACATTAATTATTATAATTTGATTTTGACTTAATGGAATCACTTTTATAAACTGAAAAGTAAAATAATTTAAGTGATGACTAATCTAATCTTGGCCATTGATCTCACCGGAGGATCACGTCCATTGATCCATAGTGAGGGTTAGGGTTTTCGCTTAGCCATTGAGTTAAAAGAATGTTTGGTGGAGAGGACACATACACACAGGTGAGATACAGACATAGATAAGTAAGAGGGAGGAATTTACTGAAAAGACGGAGGAACATCTACCCGACAGATTCAGGGTGGTTCCAGGCTGAGCTAAATGTCGTACAGAAGCATGTAGAAGGAAACCATACCATTCGACAGGAGGTAGTCGTACAACCGTACGGAATCCGTACAGGCTGACGTCAGCACTGTACGGATCCGTACACCTGCGCAGAGGAGACTGTACTGCTGACGTAGGGGCCATACTGCTGCGTTGGGGGTGTGCTGGGTTGCTGGACTTGTCCAATGTTTCTGCAGAGGTTCATTTTGACAGGTTGGGTGATTTATCTGCTGGTTATAAAAGTTCCATATCTTGATAACATAAATTCTATATCTAACTCCTGCCCCGGTTTTCCCATCTTGGGCTTTATCTGGGGGTTTCCATACCCAAAATACTGTGTCCATATTTTATGCGATGTTGTGAATGTTTCTTAGTATTTTATTTCCGTTGCAATACTAGTAAATGAAGTTCATGTGTGGTTTCCAAGAAGAAATTAAATATACTGTTTAGCCTTAGTTTGGATTTTAAAGGAAAATTTACATGTTATCAGAGCTCAGTTGAGCAAAATCTGAGAGACTTGCAGCAACAGTAATAGATCAGGGGCATATCTACTCAAGATACAAACCTAGAGTTCAGATCTAAGGTTTGATAGGTATACTTTAGTATGGCCGTGTAGATGAGAGTCGAGGATGTACTTTAGCGGGCTCAGAACTTTCCTACATGGAAAGAAAGGATCACAAGGATCCTAGATGTCAGTGATGCAGAGGAGCACATTGACACCACGAAGGTTGCGCCCACAGATCCGACAAAGTTGGTAGCTTGGAAGAAGATAGATTCCAGAGCCATGTTGATTATCTTGGATGGAGTGAAGGACCACATAGTCCCTCATCTTTCCAGGAAGAAGACCGCATCAGAGATGTGGAAGGCTTTGGAAATTTTGTACCAAAGCAAGAACGAAAACCGAAAGATGGTGCTGCAAGAGAGGATGTTTAGTACCAAGATGGCCAAGGGTGAAGAAATGGTGGCTTATCTCACAAGGCTCACCCGAATTAGACATGAGCTTGGAGCTGTCGGTTCTAAGATTGAGGATGAGGAGCTAGTTCAGATAGCCCTCAATGGCTTTTCGAAGCCATGGGATACCTTTGTCAAAGGTGTTGTGGCTAGGGATAAGCTCCCTGATTGGCAGAGATAGTGGGATGACTTTGTGCAGGAGGAGATTTGCATGGGTCAAGGATCAAGCTCATCTAGCAGGGCCCCACATATTGTGGATGAGGAGGCTCTAGCCTTGACAGGGAAAAGCAAGGGTAAGGCAAAGAGAAAGAAGGGTGGGAAGAAGAACCTTGACATGTCAAAGGTCAAGTGTTTTATCTGCCACAAGCAGAGACACTTTGCCTCCTAGTGCCCAGACAGGAAGAAGAAAAACAATACCCAGATGGTAGGATCTGCAGAGGTGGAGGAATTCAGCAAGAACTTCGATGAAGATTATTGCTTGATTGCTTGCATGGAAAGCACCATGGGCAGCAGCGTTTGGTATGTGGATAGTGGAGCATCTTGTCATATGGAAGGACAAAAGAGGTTCTTCAAGGACTTGCAGGAAGGTGGATTAAACGCTCACATAGAGCTGGGTGATGATGCGCAATATCAGGCACAGGGAGTTGGCACTGTTTCATTTCAGAGGGAGTCTGGCAAACCACTCTGTTTTGTTGATGTATTGTATGTTCCGGGGTTGACTAAGAACCTCACATCCATTTCCACCTTGGAGGACAAGGGATTTCAGGTGAGGTTCCGAGACCATAGTGTGTACATCAGGCCCAAGGGGCCAGATAGGTGTTTGGATCGGGTGATTGGGATCCGGAGCGGGAAGGTGTATAGACTACACTTTGAGTCTACAAGGGTTCTAGTCAGGGTGATTTGTGGCATAGGAGGATGGTACACTTACACCATGGAGCACTGAGGCACTTGAGAATCGAGACATGCTGTCATTGGAGTTCCTCAGGTATAGGAGGAGAAGCATAACCACTGCAAGGGTTTTGTGTTGGGGAAGAACTTCAGGAGACCTTTCCGACAGAGTGAGCACAAGTCTAAGGGGACCTTAGACTTAGTGCATTCAAATGTTTGCGAACATATGAGTGTCCAATCTTTCAATGGTTACAGTCACTGCGCCACTTTCATTGACAACTATTTCAGGAAGACCTAGATCTATTTCCTGAAGGCCAAGTCAGAGGTCCTTGATTAGTTTCGAGAGTTCAAGACTCGTGGAAAACCAGATAGGGAGGAAGATCCGTGTTTTGAGGACCGACAATGGGGGAGAGTACGCCTCCAATGAGTTCTTGGAGTATTGCTCAACAGAGGGGATCAAGAAGGAACACACAGTGCTTCATACCCCACAACAGAATGGAGTGGCAGAGAGAAATAACAGGACTATGGTAGGAGCAGCCAAGGCCATGGTATTTGATCAGGGATTACCACTATTCCTTTCGGTCGAGGCATACAAGACTGCAGTATACATTCAAAACATGTCTCCCCACACAACTTTGGGGAGGAAGACACCCAAGGAGGTCTTCATAGGCACTAGACTAGATGTGAGCCACTTGCGCATATTTGGGAGGGTCTGCTATTGTCACATTCATGCTGACACTAGGAAGAAGTTGAACCTTTCTGGAGAGAAGGGGTTACATTTTGGTTACAACGAGACTTCGAAGGCGTACAAAGTTTATATTCCTGCTCGCAAAAGGATCATTGTGAGCAGGGATGTCCAGTTTGATGAGGACAAAGCCTTGCGGAGATCTATAGACTTGCCAGTAGAGGAGCAACCAACACAGGTCTCGAGGGTCAAGTTGGAGGAGCCAGAGGTACAGGTACAGCTATAGACACAAGGCACAGGTTTTGGTAGTCAGAGGGAGTTAGGTGGACATGATCCTTCAGTCGTTGACTTGGAGGATGAGCCGCAATAGGAGATGAATATTCGGCAACTGCAACAGGTAGAATCTAGACACTAAGCCAAGGCCTAAGTGGCTTAGGTCCACAGTTTAGGATTCCAGGTAGGTGAATCCTCCATAGAGCTCCATGAGACGAAGCAAACCACCAGAAAGACTCAGCTATATGGCATTGATGACGGAGTTGATCAACTCTGAACCTTCCAGTTTCAAGGACGTTGCACAACATGACGTGTGGTAGGAGGCCATGGTTGAGGAGTATGAGTCAATCATGAAGAATCAGGTATGGGAGGTTGTGCCTAGGCCAAAAGGTATAAAGGTGAAGCATGCAACAGATGGAAAGTACAAAGCGCGCTTCGTGGTAAAGGGGTTTTCACAGAAGGAGGGTATTGACTATGAGGAGACCTTCGCCCTTGTTGCCAGGTATTCTTCCATTTGGACCATTATCTCATTAGCAGCAGAGATGGGTTGGCATGTCCATTAGATGGACATCAAGACTGCGTTCCTCAACAGAGCCATGGAGGAGGAGGTATTCATTGAGCATCCATAGGGGTTTGATGTGGAGGACCGAGGGACGCATGTATGCAGGTTGCAGAGAGCTCTTTATGGGCTCAAGCAGACACCTCGAGCATGGTACTCGAGGATAGACAACTATCTACAGGAGATGGGATTCTAGCGGAGTGAAATGGAGCACAACTTGTACTTCTTGATAGGTGAGGTGCCTCTCATACTGGTCTTATATGTAGATGATCTCTTTCTTATAGGAGATGAGAGGCTGATTGACGCCTGCAAGTCCAACCTTGCAGTTGAGTTTGAGATGAAAGACCTTGGGTTGATGCATTACTTCCTAGGCTTTGAGGTTTGGCAGAGAGATGGGTGCTTCTTCTAGTAGGGATCTGGAAGAGATTCAGGAGGAAGGATTGCAAGCCTATGGCGATACCTCTAGTTTCCAACTGGAGGAAGATTGATGTATCAGGTTCAAACAGAGTTGATCCTACATTGTATTGCCAACTTATTGGATCACTCATGTATTTGGTCAACACACGACCAGACATTATCTTTGCAATCAACTCTTTGAGCTAGTTCATGGGGGACCCTCGGAGAGTGCATTGGACGACTGCGAAGCACATACTTCGCTACATCTGAGGTACAATGGAGTATGGATTGGTTTATGAGCGCAGGGGGAGTGTACAATTAGTAGGCTTCACAGATGTTGACTGGGTAGGATGTGTAGAGGACCGGAAGAGCACTTCAGGTTGCTACTTCAACATTGGATCAGGGGTTGGCTCTTGGTTCAGCAGGAAGTAGAAGTCAGTTGCATTGAGCTCGACAGAGGTCGAGTACATGGCAACCAGTTTGGATGCTGTGAGGGAATGTGGTCGAGGAAGTTGCTTTCGGGGTTGTTTGAGTGTGAGCTAGAGGCTACAATAGTTCACTGTGACAATCAGAGTGGCATCAGGCTATCTGAAAATCCATGTGTTCCATGACCATAGCAAACACATAGACATTTGATACCACTTCCTGAGAGATTGTGTACAGAGAGGAACCGTTCGGTTGGAGTACATACAGACAGATGAGCAGGTGGTGGACAATTTTACCAAGGCTCTTTGTAGACACAGTTTTGTGAAGTTCAAAGACAAGCTGGGGTTGCTACTGAATCCCTTCCTCTTTGAGAGGGAGTGTTAGGAAGTGGCAACAACGAAGGTCTTCTAGCATTGCATGTGTCCTTGCATGCTAGGAATACATTAAACATGAAGCCAAATGTATTAATGTGATTTTCCGAAGTTTACACTTAGGAAAATACATTAATTATTCTAATTTGATTTTCACTTAATGGAATCACTTTTATAAAGTGAAAAGTGAAATAATGTAAGTGATGGCTAATCTATTCTTGGCCATTGATCTCACTGGAGGATCACATTCATTGATCCATAGTGAGGGTTAGGGTTTTCGCTTAGCCATTGAGTTAAAAGAAGGTTTGGTGGAGAGGACACGTACATAGGTGAGATACAAACAAAGAGAAGGTAGATAGAGGAATTTACTAAAAAGACAGAGGAGCATCTACCCGATAGATTCACTGAGGTTCCAGACTGAGCTAGATGCAATACAAAAGCACGCAAAGGGCAGCCGTACCATTCAGCAAGAGGCAGCTGCACAATCGTATGTAATTCGTACAGGATGACATCAGCGCTGTACGGATCCGTACAATTGTGCAGAGGAGGTCGTACTGCTATGCTGGGGGTGTGCTGGGTTGCTGGACTTGTTTAGTGTTTCTGCAGAGGTTCATTTCGCCAGGTTGGGTGATTTATCTGCTGGTTGTAAAAGTTCTATATCTTCATAATATAAATTCTATATCTGACTACTGCACCAGTTTTCCTATCTTGGGTTTTATCTGGGGGTTTCCATACCCAAAACTCTGTCCATATTTTATGTGATGTTGTTAATGTTTCTCAGTATTTTATTTCTGCTGCAATACTAGTAAATGAAGTTCATGTGTGGTTTCTAGTAACAAATTAAATATACTGTTTATCCCTAGTTTGGATTTCAAAGGAAAATTTACACGTTGTTGGTCATGTTATTGTTGAACTCATTTGCCTCGACCTTAGTAAAAATGTACCCTTGACTCGAGTCAAAACCAATGATTAGGCATGTTCAATTTTCTACCCCATTTAACGAAATGGTTAGTCAATTTCATAAAAATTGGAGGTTACTGTCTTGTGAAACAATTGGGTGGATAGACATTTATCCAATGTTCCACCAAGTTCCTAGGACGTGGGAGCAAGGAAACACAGGAGCACCAATATAGAAGTTCCCCTCAAACTTTAGAAAACATCAAAGGGTATGTCAGGGTCTTCAACATAGGGAACCCTGCCATAAATATTACAAAATTTATATTAGAATACATAAAAATTGAAAGTTGGAGCATAAGTCATTAAAGTTTTTATTTTTATAATCTAAAGATTAATACAAGTTTACAACATACATCAAGTGAAATAAAATGAAATACAACCATACATAAGCTATAATTTATAAAACGAAATAAAAAATACAACAATATTGAACAATGAAATAGTCAAAGGAAACATTTACCTCTTAAATTATTATTGTTATTATTCTATTTTTTTGGTCAAAAAAAAGGAAACATGGGGACACTAATTTTAGGAGGGAAATGTTTCCCTTCTCTTTTTCCTCGAGTTTTCTTCAAACGAGGATGTGGGAAGGATGTTTCCAAGTTTCTGAGATGTGCAAGGGCATGTGAGCGCGTTTCCTACCCTTGGGGACGCATACCCATGCAACATTGCATTTATCCACCAATTGCACCAAAACCCTAGTATTGATGTCACTGGAGGTTCGTGGCAAGAGGACATAGACAATGCTAGTAATGATGAGGATCCCTTTATAGGGAATGATTTTGATGACATGTAGTTAATTGTGGTAGCATGATGTTTTTTTGGCTCTGGAGCCCACTTAGAGCCTTAATGCCAATGTATTTTGTATCGAGTATGTATCAGTCCTACTGCCTCGTAGCTATATTCACCTTTAGATGATATATATGTTAGCAAACTTTCCAAATTTGGTGTCTAATGGTTTGGAATCTGGATTTACATTGAAATTTGATNCCATTGATGTACTAGCCTCAACACCAATTTCTAACTCAGAATGAGAAACCCAACAATGGTAATGTGTCTTCAGCCACAGGCTTTATTTATGAGGGAATGAGCCACATTCCCTTACCTATAAAAGGGGCATGGGGAATTGGTGTCTAGTTTCTATACTAATAATTGTAGATGACTCTTGATGGTGTGATATAGTTATTATATATGATGTAATTTTGTATTAAATAGCCTTGAATGGACCAAGATGCTTATTATGGAGGATTGACCTCAGTGTTTAAATGAGGAGTAGGGGTAGGGGGGAGGAGGAGATTAAGAGTGAGGACGTTGATATACTAGCCTCAACACCAATTTCTAACACAACATGAGAAACCCAACAATGGCCATGTGGCTCCAGCCACAAGGCTTTATTTGTGAGGGAATGAACCACATTCCCTTACCCATAAAAGGGGTATGGGGAATTGGTGTCTAGTTTATATAGTAATAATTGTAGATGACTCATGATGGTGTGGTATAGTTATTATATATGATGTAATTTTGTATTAAATAGCCTTGAATGGACGACTATCAGGGTTCAATATCAAGAGTTGATTTTTGAACTTTGATTTATCTTTTGGCATCCACTACATCATATATATTAGTGTTTCTTTTATATATATGTGCATTAAAAAACATTGAGAAAATTAATTAATTTTACATTTTTTAATGCTTGTTGTGGTTTGTTGATTTTTGCATATTTTTCCGCCAATGTTGTTGATAAGTTGTATTTGGTATCTTGAACAATTTTTTGCCATTGCTGATTTTTTCAAGAATGATTCTCTTACATGAGTTTAGACCATAACGTTCTATATCAAAACCAAAGAACACATTTATTAATTTGTTCAATCTTAGTATCTTTCAAACCTTCATAAATTTACTAAGATTGAGCTATATATATATATATATTCTATCATCATATTTTATGAAATGAGTTTTTTTGTTTTGTTTTATTGCAAGGAATAAACTCGCAGAAAACCCTCTGAGTACTTGCATATGAATCATGGATGTTAAATGGGGTAAATCGTCGACCTTGATTATAGAGCCTAACCATGAGGGGATTAAGCGAGTCGAACCCATGACCTCCCCAAATCTGGGGTTAGAGATCTCACGTCTGGTTCATGATTGCTTGAGCTAACCATCGGGGCTAATTTTCAGAAATGAGTTTTATGTAGATACTTAGCCATCTTTTCTGAAATAGAAAGAAGAAAAAATATATAGAGAAGTAAGTACTCCATATTTATCATAAAGGCTTTAGAAAGAAAGAAAGAGAAAATATAAATTTCCACTAATGATCAAAGAGAGGTCAATTGGACTCGAGAGTATAGTTGATAGAAAAGGAAATGAGTGCTTAGTGCATCTCCTAAAAATGTAATAAATCTAGGCTATTATCAATGCATGAAGATAAATGGGAAAATAGAAGGGTTTAACCAATGAATGAAACCTTGTACATTGAATAAGAGAAGGTTAAGAAGAATAAGAACACAATGAAGAATGAGGATTAGTCCTAGTCCGAGTCTTTGGAAGAGTTTGCAATGTCGTTGATCATATTAGAGTCCTTGATGCAAAGCCTTTGACAATGGCACTGGAGAGTGCTCCAGGCTAATAGGTGGTTGGAGTCGTTTTGAGGGATCTAAGGAACCCTTCACAACTTTCTTACCATCGAAAGTTGACAGACTCATGTGGCGGGTTAGAATTATCAACATTGCTTAGATTTAGATGACTAAGAAGCCCTAAAATAAGAAATATATTATGCAATATATCTAATAATTAATATACAATTTATGAATATTTATGAGAGGATTTGAACTTCCATTTCCTTTGGAGAAAGATGTGCTTGTGTTGAGACACAAATTATAAGCCTAAGGTATGGCACTTTAGTAATATGAATACTTTCAATCTAAGTTACTTGACATGAGGATACAAGACACAAAGGACACAAAAATACGAGTATTCGACATGAAATCTTTTATCATGACCTTAATTAAAATGTACAACTCACTCATTAAGCATGGGAAGTTTCATCAAAATTGTAGAGTGTTGACTAATGTCATTGGAGGTCCAACTTCGAGATTTGAGGTAGAGGCAAGGGCTAGAGCCTAGAAGAGGGGGGCATAGGGTGCTATTGATGAATAAGATCCCAATATAGGCAATAATTTTTATGATATGCAGTTACGGGAAGAGATAACTCACATTGGTTTCCACCTTAGCCCCATTACCTTCCACCATAGCCTGAGTAGTTGGAGCTTCCAATTTGATGCCTAACTCATCCAAAACACCTACAGGACCCCCTACTGCTTCCAGAGAAAGAGCGCTGCCCCTTGCCTATAAAAGGGTTAGAGGGGATCGATGATTCCTACTATTTGTCATTGTACTATGTAGTATCTAGATGCCTCATGAGTCATGATGATTCATCTCTTGAAAGACATTTATTTTGATCATTTGATATGATTTTCTATCATTCCATCAGGAACATATTTCAGTAATATTAGTTTATAGTCGATATGTGATCATGATCCACCATTTGACATCTTATGCATCTTATATATTAGTTGTATTTTCATATTTATGTAGCAATGTGTTTATTTGATGTTGTTGTTGCTTTAGATGTTAAAGAAATTGAAAAAAATGGTTATTTTTGTATTTTTTTGATGCTTTGACATTTTTCGATATTTTCTGATATTTTCGCCGTTGTTGCCGATAAGTTACATTTCAGATCGTCGGTGATATATTCGCCGACACGATATATGTAACTATGGTAAAACCCTAACCCTACAACTTCTATATGCTTGAAGAAACTCCAAGAAGATGAAGAAAGCCTAGCACCTCAATAGAGAGAGAGAATGAGCAAGTGAAGACCTAAGAGAGAGGGAGAGATTAAGTATACACTCTTCTCTAGGTCACATCTCTACATAAAAGTGAAATCAAATGAATGAATGTGTTGTGGAAAGTCTTTCTTTTTCCTCTATTTATATGAGAGCTAAGGGAGGCCAACAATACTATGTAGGCACAAGCCCTTACAAGCAGTCTACATTAGCCTTGTAGGCCAACACACTTGAAACATCCACTCTAAAGTACATGTGTCATGCCCCTAGGCGTTGTTGTACACACTAAGGGGTCCAAAATGTTGTAGCTACACAAGGTAAGTCCACATGTTTTTGTTACAAGCCTCTACAAAGCCCATCGATTCTCCTAGGCAATGTACTCCATTGGGTTAGCTAGTTCTTGCAAGAACATTGTTGAAGGCCGAGGCTTCCGCAAGCCATCTTCAATCATATGAACTAGAATTGAAGCTTCTCATCCCCATCAGGGCTAAAATCCTCCTCCATGATGAAAATGCTTCTCATCCCAAGTGGGTGCTCTCCAAGCAAGTGGTTCCTCCATGTGGCCATCAGGAAGTGTGTCCACCAATTTGTAAGTTTTAAACTTGTGAAGTGAAGCAATGTATACAAATTCTTAAGCAAAACAAAGATTAAACAATGGCACACACACAATACATATAGATTTACCTTGGAAACCTTTAACGGGAAAAATCGACAAAATTTAGAGCCACACGTTTATCTTTCTCATTGTGTTTCTTAACCATTCACAATGCAATATTTATGTATTCCACAACATCCAAAACCCTAATATGTTGACTTAGATTTTATTTAAATTTTAGACGACCCTATATCTTTAATAGGGATTAATTACATATTTTTCGGTAAAAAAAAATAAAAATTGAGATGCTGCCCCAAAGTTCGCTTTGTAGAGCAAGGGGGCTTTGACGCTTGCCCCCCTTGAGCTAGCTCCACACATGGTGCCCGATGCATACAATGGAGCCCTAGATGGAGGTGGATCATAAGGTGACGCAACCCACACTCATGAGACAACCCACACCCACAAGCAAAGAATATAATACATACCCAACACATTCAAGCAAGAAAACTACAATACCTAAAGGTAGAACCAGTGAAGCACCACTTGCCCCATACTCGCGAGTACCCGCAAGTAAGGACGAGTCAACCCTCGAACAGATTACTTGCAGCAGACTTGCCTTGAACTCGTGGAACTCGCCTTAACTCAGGAAACTCGCCCTAACTTGGCCTTACTCGCTCAGACTCTGCGGTCAAAGGGAAAATACGGTCCTTCAGAAATGATAGATCAAACGCCAATTTGTCGAATCGCCTGTGGGTATTCTGAATGCTGGTGGGTATGCGATTCAGAATATAGGTTAGTCATCTACTACACCCACACTTTGTTTGTGGAAATGTGTAGGACGAATGTTCCAACGCTTTGTCTGTGAAAATTGGCGGGACAGGTGTTCGGGTAAGTCGACATTGTTTTGTTTTAAATGACGAGATGTAATTTAATTTGGGTAGAAGTTTTGTTAGTCAACAGGTTATTATAATTTATAGTAAATATTTTTTTTATATTTTATATATCAACTATGAATTATAAATATATTATGACATTTCACAATTTATTATATTAAATATTAAATGGTTTCTATTTATAAATGTAATTTAAAATTATATTTTAATTTTAATTTATAAAAGATTAACTCTAAATATATTATATTGCACAATTTTTATATTAAATATTAAATGTTTTATATATATAAATGATATAATAAAATTATATTTGATAAGTTAATTTATAAAATATTTATATTGCCGAATTAAATGCCAAAATTTATTGGAAAATCCGAATTTGAATCGAATTTCAACCCTGCTGACATGAACTAAAACTCAAACAATTTGACATAGGTTATTATCTTGTCCACTTGATTTCTTATTTGCAGTTGCAGCAACTGCCTTGGCGTTACTACTTGGCCCGCCACGTGTGCCCAAAATTTACCATATTTTAAGTTTTTTCCCTATTTGCCGAGTCTTGCTGAGTCTATCCCGAGTCTTTCCTGAGTCGATGAGTCATATACCAAGTTGTGCAACTTTGGGTAGAACACCAAGCCAACACCATCATAAGGTCAAGCATCCATTGAGCAAACTATCTCAAATGTGCATATCCATCAGAGAACATCCCTCATGTTGCAATCCATATCAAACCATGTAGGGTGGAGCATACACCATGTACCCCAAATCTCATGAAGCATCTCAAAACATGCTACAGAGACTTTTTGAATAACTCAAAAATCTAAGAGTATGCGATGGTTGTGATGGGTTCTATCTCACTCAGCATGTTAGCAAGGTATGTTCTTGGGTTATAGGGGTTATTGTATGTTGTTAGTTTGAGAAAGAATCTATTTTTTTTCTTTGTTTAGATTTTTTTTTTCCAAGAAAAATATCTGTTATATTTATTATTTGCTATTTCAAGTTGAAATCAAAATATACATGTACAACTCCATGGCTCAATACTGAGTTCAGGCCTCAATGGACCTTTTAGAAAAAATAAAATCTAGCCATCTCTTAACATAAAAATTATCTTCAAAAACTGTTCAGGTCACAAAAAAACCTGATCCAAGCAAGGATTACCAAAAACTACTTCTCACAAAAGACAATCTTCAAAAACTACTTAGTTACAAAAAATACAGATCCAGTAGAGGATATTATACCTAAAAAACTTTTTTTGAATAGACAGATAGCGACCAAAAGATTAATCGATGTTGAAAGTGATTGGTGGAAGCTCCTCTTCCCCTCTAAATTCCCATGTTATCAACACTCCATCCTATAGCAAAATAGCTTCTTTTGAAAGTCCATCTCACTTCTAATTTAATTCCCCGTATAAGTGTCCAAAAGGGAGATACTCATAACCTGTTCTTGATTCCTCAATACGCTGAAGAAGGGGAAGTAACTGTATATTTATAATGCGGGAAAAACCATTACACTAGTCTATCAACAATTTGGAATCCCCAAACACCCGAAGAGAAATCAAATTAATATCCCAGGCATATTTTGTAAAGTTCTCTTTAAAGCACAACTCGGGCTAAAACAATATATTTAAATTTAACTGAAATAACCACACATGAACTTCTTTATAGTATGCAACGGAATATAAAACTGAGAACCATTTACAACATCAATCACATCAATAGAAACGACACAGTCTTTTTGGGTAGAAACCTCCAGACAAAACACAAGATGGGAAAATTAGAGCAGCAGTATGAGAGGATATTTTATTAAGAAAATATAGAGCTTTTACAATATCAGAAAATCGATTTATGCGCTAGATGGAAAAATCAAAACACACAGATCAATTGAGAAAAACTTGTGAGGTGGCATGGTTCCCAAGGCATCTGTACGACCTGCTGCGGTACGGCTGTACATAATCCGTATGACCTGCTGTACGGATGCATACGACCTGCTGTACGAATCCATACGACCTATACGATCTGCTGCTGTACGACTGTACGGTCTTGCTGTACGGTTGTATGTGTAAAAGAAAACAATGGAATGGACAGAAGCACTATGGGCAGATTGAATGCCTTCTCATTATTAGACTGAATATAAATAGGAAATACATAGTAGCAATACTATGGGAAAATACCATGGGTGACTTAACTCACTAACTAACCACAGGTGAGATTACATTCTTCGACACACCCCCTTAATCTCAATTGGTAGTAAATCTTCAACACTCTCTATGCCTAAGTGCTCTCTCTGATATACAAATGCAGATGTTCCCAATGGTTTGGTGAACATTTCAGCCAACTGCTCCTTAGAGCCACAAAACAGTAAAGAAATTTGTCCATCATTGACTAACTAACGAATGAAATGATAGCGAGTGTCAAAGTGTTTGTTTTTTCTATGAAATACATTATGTTTAGACAACTGTATTGCAGAGCTATTATCACAAAAAATAGAATTGGGATCTTTTGCAGTGTGTCCCATATCCTTTAACAGTCTTCTTAGCCAAACTGCATGGCAAGCTGCTGTGGTGGCTGCTACATATTCTGCTTCTGCAGAAGACATGCTCACAATGGGCTGTTTCTGAGATGCCCAAGAGATCAGATTTGTACCCAAATGGAAAGCATAACTAGATGTGCTTTTCCTATCATCTAGACTACCTGCAAAATCATTGTCAGTGTACCTTGTGAGAGTATTGTCTGGTGTATGACTATACTAGAGGCCATATCCAAGTGTGCCTGCAACATATCTCAGAATTCTTTTTCCAACTTTCCAGTGAGAGTCTTTGGGAGACTCCATAAATCTAGAAATAAGACTGTCAACAGACATCAAATCAGGTCTAGTTGCAGTCATGTACATTAAATTGCCTACCATTTGTTTATAGAGTGTATTGTTTACTGTTGGTTCATCATCATTCTTGGTTAACTTGGTGCCAAGAGCTATGGGGGTTTTTGCTGGTTTACATTTATCCATTCTGAATCTCTACAAAATATCAATAGCATACTTATGCTGGCAGATAAAAATACCCTTATCAGTTTGAGTAACTTCCAGGCCAAGGAAGTACTTCATCAATCCTAGATTAGTCATTTCAAATTCCTCTTTCATGACTGTCCTGAAATCTTCAAGCATCAAATTACCAGTGTAAATCATGTCATCAACATAAAGACATAGCATCAATATTTTACCTTCCTCTGTTTTGACATATAGAGTGGGCTCATTGCTGCTTCTGCTGAAACCATTGTTGATGAGGTAGGAGTCAATCCTACTGTACCAAGCTCGTGGAGCTTGTTTTAGACCATACAAGGCCTTTTTCAGCTTATACACTTTGTCTTCATGACCTTTGACAGTATAATCAGGTGGCTGGTCTACATAAACTTCTTCTTCAAGAATGCCATTAAGAAAGGCAGATTTCACATCCATTTGATACACAGGCCATTGATTTTGTGCTGCAATGGCAAGTACAACTCTGATGGTATCCATCCTTGCTACAGGAGCAAAGGTTTCATCATAATCTACACCATACTTCTTTGCATATCCTTTGGCAACCAACCTTGCCTTGTGCTTTTCAAGCTCTCCTTTTTCATTCAGTTTGGTCTTATAGACCCATTTGACTCCAATACTAGTTTTTTCTGTAGGGATATCAACAAGATCCCAAGTCTGATTTTCATCTATTGCATCAATTTCTTCATTCATGGCTTTTACCCACTGTTCATCCTTCACTACTTCATTAAATGATGTGGGCTGACAGGAGAAGAGAGCATACTGAAGTTGCTCTTCAAGAACTGGAGTCTGTTCATATAACTCCCTCAAGCTTCTAGTTTTCTGGTGTTGTGGTGGATTCTCTGGTGCTTCTTCTTGCTGCTGCACTTCGAATCTTGGAAGTCTGATAGGTAGATCTGGCTGATGTGAATGTTCTTCATGTTGTATGTCTGAAGGATCACTCCAGCATATGTCTTCAATGAACTTAACGTCTCTGCTCACAACAAGCTTTTTGGTGACAGGATTATATAGCTCCTATGCCTTGTGCTGTTCACTATAACTGGTGAAAATGCAACGCTCACTCTTCTTATCCAATTTTCTTCTGTGTTCATCAGGTATATGCTCAAATGTGCAACAGAACCAAAGATTCAGAGATGTGAGACACCAATCTTACTGCCACTCCATGATTCTTCAGGAATATTGTCTTGGACAGTCTCTGTGGGTGACTTGTTGAGCAAGTAGACTGAGCACCCAATAACTTCAGCCCAATACTCATATGACAACTTCTTGTGTGACAGCATGCTGCGGGCCATGCGCATGATGGTCCGGTTCTTTCATTCAACAACTCCATTCTGCTGTGGAGTGTATCTAGTTGTGAACCGTCTCTGGATTCCATGCTGCTTACAAAAGTTTGAAAACTCATGTGAATCATATTCACCTCCACCATCTGACCTGAGCGTTTTAATGAACTTTCCAGACTGCTTCTCAGTGAGAGCCTTGAACTCTTTGAACTTGGAGAAGGTCTCTGATTTGTTCTTGAGGAAATAAATCCATGTTTTCCTGCTAAAATCATCAATAAAGGTCCAAAAAGAAAAAGTGCCTCCTATGGATTGGGTTTGCATGGGTCCACAGAGGTTTGTATGAACTAACGCAAGATGTTCTTTGGCTCGAGTGGTGGAAGTGGGGAAACTGTCCCTTTGATGTTTACCAGTGATACAATCCTCACAGGTGCTGGATTGTTCATGAATAACCGGTAATCCTTTGACCATTGTTTGTTTGTGCAGGAGATTGAGACTCTTGAAGGGAAGATGACCGAATCTACATTGCCATAACCAGGATTCATCTTGACTGGAAACTGTATGAGCTACAGGCTGTGGAAGGTTGGCACTCCTAAGACTGAGAGGAAATATTCTATTCTTGGTCATTTCAACTTTGGCTATGAGTCTCTTACTGGGAGGTTTATCATAGATAGCACAGTATGTATAAAAAAACCAAATATCATATTAGTTCTAAAGTAATTGACCTATATTGATTAGATTGACATTCAGATGCGGTACATAGAACACCTCATGGATGAACTTCTTTTCATTTTGCCTAGTAAGTACAGGAATAATACCTTTTCCTTTTGCTGGAACCAGAAAATCATCTCCTAGCTTGATATTCGTGACAACAGAGGAATCCAATCTAGAGAATAGTGACATTTTACCTGTCATGTGATTGCTGCAACCGCTATCTAGTAGCCATAGATCTGAGCTGCAGTGTTCTTCACTTGCTTGATAAGATAGAAACTCACCTCTAACGAATCTTCTTCTTTGGAGACATTAGCTCTGCTATTGTTCTGGTTATTGTTTTGGTCAACTTGCTTCTTTTTGCATTCTCGTTCATAGTGCCCATACTTCTTGCAGTAGTTACACTGAACATTGGACTTATTGGTCCATCTCTTGCCTCTCCCCCTTTGACCTTGAGAGTTGTGAGAGTGTTCTGAATGCTCTGAGTGTTCATGACTGTGACTGGTTTTGTCTTCTGTAGCTGGAGACCCTCGGCCTCTTCTTCCTCTACCTCATCCTCCTCTGCCTCGACCTTTGTTGAGGGAAGCTTGAGTGCTGAAAGCATTGGTTAGCGACTCTTCTTCTTGATTGAATTGCGCTTCATGAGATAGAAGAGATCCAGTCAACTCTTCTAGGGTGAACTGAGACAGATCTTTTGCCTCTTCTATGGCAGTCACTACCATAGCAAACTTCTTGGTGAGACACCGAAGAATCTTTTACACAATGATCTTTTGTTCTAGCGGTTCACCATAGGTTTGGAATTGGGTCACAATACCCGAAACCCTAATCATGAACTGATCCACAGTTTCTGACTCTTTCATCTTCAAACTTTCAAATTGAAGGCGTAGGGTTTGCAGTCTTATTGTTTTAACGCGATCGGTTCCCTTGTAGGCCGATGTAAGCAGATTCCAAGCTTGAGGTTCGCTGGTAGCTCCGGAGATCCGCGGGAAAATGGGCTCCTCGATGCAACTTTGGATCAGCCATGTGGCTGTGAGATCTCGGTCTCGACAAGTTTCAATAGTACTCTTCTGGGCATTATTCATTGCGGCCAGAGCAGTCGCACCAGGTTCTTTGAACTCGGTTTCCACCATATCCCAACATTTGTTGAGTTGTAGAAATGTCTTCATTTTTATAGAACAAAACTCATAGTTATTTCCAGTGAGAACGGGTCCGGAGATCGGCTTCAAAGAGCTCGTACTAGCCATGATATATGACTAAAAAAAATATTTTGCCCTAGCTTTTCTCCCCCTTTTTTTTTATGCTTTTCTCCCCTCTTTTTTTTTAATAAAATGGAGCATCGCTCCTTCAATGGCAAAGAGCGGTGAGGGGGGGCAGTGCTCAAAATTGGTGTAGCCTTTCCACTTTCACCACGCTTTCCAATTGCAAGTAATGCGGTGGCACCGCTTTCTTCCTCTTCACTATAGGCGGTGGCACTGCTCTTTCACTTTGTGAAATAAGCGGTAGCCTATCTTGGTAACGCTCTTCCCAAAAGGAAAGGGAGTGGTGGCCTTCCCGTTAAAAAAAAAATCACCACTTGGCCTTCTAGTAAAAAAAATATTTTGCCCTAGCTTTTCTCCCCTCAAATTTTGCCCTACTGTTGTACTGATGATCCTCAACCAAATCCTCTTGTCTTTTTGCTCTGCAAATCCTGAATTTCTGCTCCTCCGTCTTCTTCGAGAAAACTCTCTCTCTCTGCTTCTTCCTACGTCTCTGTTGGAATGCAACTGTGTCCTCTCCACCAATTGACTTTTCTTATATAACTTTATGTTAAGCAAAAACCCTAATTTCACTTTCACTTTATAAAAAGTGTTTCAATAAAGTCAATTAAAAACTAGGTCACTTTAATTTATTTTCCAAAGTAAACTTAGGAAAAGTAAATTAAATACAATTGGCTTCCTGATTTAAGTCTTTTGCATGTAAGGCAACATGCATGCAGGAAGACCTTCTTTGTTTTCACTTTCTAGCACTCCCTCTCAATGAGAAAGGGATTCGGTAGCAACCCCAACTTATCCTTGAACTTCATAAAACTGTGTCTACAAAGTGCCGTGGTGAAAATATTCGCCACTTGCTCATCTGTTTGTATGTACTCCAATCGGATGGTTCCTCTCTGAACACAATCTCTCAAGAAGTGGTACCTGATGTCTATGTGTTTGCTTCGATCGTGGAACTCTGGATTCTAAGATAGCCTGATGCCACTCTGATTGTCACAGTGAACTACTGTAGCCTCTAGCTCACACTCGAACAACCTTGAAAGTAACTTCCTCAGCCACATACCCTCACAAACAGCCATGCTGGCTGCCATGTACTCAGCCGCTGCCGAGCTTAATGCAACTGACTACTGCTTCCTGTTGAACCAAGACACAACCTCTGATTCAATGCTGAAACAACAACCTGAAGTACTCTTCCTGTCCTCTACACATCCTGCCCAGTCAACATCCTGCTAACTGTACACTCCCCCTGCGCTCATAAACCAATCCATACTCCACGGTAACTCTGATGTAGCGAAGTATGTGCTTCCCAACCGTCCAATGCACTCTCTGAGGGTCCACCATGAACTGACTCAAAGAGTTGACTGCAAAGATGATGTCTGGTTGAGTGTTGGCCAGATACATAAGCGATCCGATAAGCTGACGATACAAGGTAGGATCAAATCTGTTTGACCTTGATGCATCAATCTTCCTCTAGTTGGAAACTAGAGGTATGGCCATAAGCTTGCAGTCCTCCATTCTGAATCACTTCAAGATCTCTACTGCATACTTCCCTTGTCCAATGAAGAAGCATCCATCTCTCTGCCGAACCTCAAAGCCCAGAAAGTAATGCATCAACCCAAGGTCTTTCATCTCAAACTCCACTGCAAGGTTGGACTTGCAGTCTCCAATCAACCTCTCATCTCCTGTAAGAAAGAGATCATCCACATATAGGACAAGTATGAGAGGTGTTGATGAAATTGTCATTGATGCCAACATGGTCTTGATGTCATTGATGTCACCACTTTGCTGAAGATGTTGAAGACCCAGCTAATGATGCAGAAGACCCTAGAGATGGTCTTGAAGTCCTGGTAGACGTTGAAGAAGCCCATGATGTTTGCCTGATGAAGAAGCCCTTGGAACCTTTAAGGAATAGTGAAGGCAATCTGTATGATGTAGTAACATAATCATGCCACTGGATAGGCAAGATAAGGCTGAGATGCATTACAAAGTGGATGTGCTTGACTGAGCTAAAAGCATGATAAGGTAGTAATATGATATTCATCTTTAGCATTAAGGCTGTTGGTTACTTACTGAAGGGCTGACATCATCTACAGTAGGTTCAAATTTACAGTGGGTTGCTTTTAGGCTATTCATCTCTGTTTCTCTTGGATTGCCATAGCCCTAAATAGGGCTTCCTTGACAACATAAATGTGTTTAAGCCCTAACAAGGGTTTCCTAGACATCAGATAAAGTCACTGTGTAAAATGACGTGGAAGTTTTGCAAAGGTCGGCTCCATTCAACATTAAAAAAATCAAATCTTTTAGTATGTCGGCCCAATAAAAAAAAAAAAAAACTTATTAGAAGTTGGCTCAATTTTAAAAAATTAAAATATTTTTTATATGGCAGGTTGGCCCCAAAATAAGGTAAAAATTTAGTATAAATACCCCACGCAAATCTTCTTTTTGGCCAAGGAAATTTCTGTGGGAGAGCTCTGTGGAAAGCCAGCTGCAGTTAAACTGAAGAATGTTTTTGGAGCAGCTCGTTTTTGTGGAAATTTTTCGTGGGAGTAGTGTCTTTGAGATCCGTGGGAGCAGGAGCTTAATCATCATGTTGAAGGCAGCTGCAAATTTTTTTTTATGTGACTAGCACCCTACAGGATTGGTCTCAAGTCATCCGAGCCCTGCTAGGGCCTGCTGCAATTCACCCAAGCCCTATTTCCACGGCAGCAGCAGATTATAGTGATTTCTCCTTGACAGTGTGAAATTGTTGCAGACATTAAAGAGGAGGATCAGTGCAAGTTAGCAGACCAGTGGAGGAGCAGTCCCGAGCCGTCTATAGTGAACATCCAGTCCGAATTTGCAGTGATGGTTGCTGCTGCTTTTATGAGAATGAACCTGAATTCTTACACAGTCTGAATTTGCAAGTTTGGAGTGACTGAGGCAGCCTTACTTGATTCTTCACGGAGATATTTCTTTGGGATCAAAACACAAACAAACAGTCCTGAATTTTGTATGCCCTAAACTCAGGTTCAAGTCTGCAAATACACAGTGAAGAAGTTATCTCAGTCTTAAGCCAAGGCATTCATTGAAGAAGTAGCAGCTCGCAAGTTGTAGAACAAGTGGAGGATGAAGTAAGTTTTTGATATGAAAATCCCAGCTCTAAAATTCAGGTATAGGATTGAGACAGCCACTGAGGAAGCTCGGTGTTCAAAAGGATCAGTGTTAAAGTTTTCATAATAATTCAGCCTGAACAGCAGCCCAATGAGGAAACTAGATAAGGAAGCCAGCTACAGCCTGAGAAAATGATGACTGATAACTCTCATAGTGAAAGGTTTGAAGCATGGTGATGATGATGCTGAGGATTGAAAGCATGAGTAGAACATAACAAAGGTGAATTTGCTGAAAGGATACAACACTCAGATTTCTGCCAGCACAGTAAAGTCTGCCTCTCTCACTCAGGCAGACATATACTCAGGTGACAGTTTCAGGCTTGAAATTGAAGGTATCCGTAGATCATATATTCAACTTGATCAAGCAGGCAATCAGCAGGCTGATATCACTCTTTCTTCCAAGGCTACAGAGAAAAGCAGCAGACATGAAGATGTGGAGAAGGTATGTGAAATAATTTTAAAGTTTTTTCTTTTGAATTTGGGTGCCTATTTTCTCTATGGAAGATGTGTATTTTGGGTGAAGAAATTGGAGATTATGGAGAATATAGAAGCAACAGTGAAGCAGCAATGTAGTGGATCTTGGGTTTGAATTCAGTTTCCTGGGTTTTACACAGTAATGGCAGCAGACTGTATTCCTTTTTATATACGACAGTCCTGAAGAGTCCATCCATTGACACTTATATACTCGAGTTTTTTTTTAATAAGGGGACATAGGAAGATAGACATGCATACTGTTCTATCATAGATTTCTGAACAGCAGTAAGGGCAGTGAGGATTCCTATTTCGCTTGCAGCAGCAGAATATGAGCAGTTTGGATGATATATGACAGCCCTAGAATTTGACAGTGATGCTTGAGTGACTTGTTTGCACAGTGAAGTATAATGATGCATATATGGTACAGTAATGCAAAATCTTAGCAGCCACAGGAGCACCTTGAATTGTTTGTATAAGAATTGATGTATTGTGATGAAGAATGCAGTGACAGGTATACAGTATGTATGTGTAGTTTATAAACAGTGATATGATGTTGATAATGATGATGTATAATGGACAGAGGTCTGTACTAAATGGTTGACTGAAAAGTGATGACATGAGTTGTGCCTTGAACACCATAATGCGTACCTCATGATGTTCCAGACCTTCTTGGAACCTTGAAGACATATACATGCCTTGATGCTCTATGATGATTGATGTGCACAGATATTTGACCAGAGATTGAGACTATGACCAGCAGTAGTGATGATGAGCAGATGAACAAGAAGTTGATGAGCAGCGGACCAGCAACAGCAGAGATGAGCAGTCCTTGATAACTTGGCAGTATTGAAGAGCAGGTGTGTTGCAGCAGTGTTAATGAAAGTAATCAGCGGTATTGACCAGCAGCAGATTGAAGAGAAAAGTGATGAAGTAATGTAACAGTGAGCTTTATTATAAATGCAAGCTTGACTTGCTTTTTGAGGTTAGGATACCTCAAACCCTTCTTAGCAGGGTCTGAGAAAACCAGGCAGGGTCCTGGATAAAGAGTAGGTGCTCTTCATATCAGTAGGTGCTGATTTTGCCTAACGGTTGTAGCCGGACCAAAATAATATAAAAAGATTACAAATTTATATGGTGTGGTGTTCTTCTGTGTTATGATTCTTGTTAAATGCTATGGTATGTGAATGATATGAAATGATTATGAGATTGGTAGAACAATGAAATGATGAATTAGTAGTTAAGTGTGACAGGTCAATAAAAGTTGTAAAAATTGCTTTACACTGATTCACCCCCCCTCTTAGTGTCAACAAGAGGCACCTCACCTGTCAAGAAGTATAGGTTGTGGTCAGCCTCACTCTGCTGAAATTCCATCTCTCGTAGGTAGCTGTCTATCCTCGAGTACCGTGCTCGAGGTGCATGCTTGAGCCCATAAAGAGCTCTATGCAGCCTGCATACATGCGTCTCCTTGTTCTCCACATCAAACCCCTCTTGCTGCTCAATATATACCTCCTCCTCTATCACTCCGTTGAGGAAGGCAGTCTTGACGTCCATCTGATGGACTCGCCAACCCATCTCTGTTGTTAAAGAGATAATGGTATGAATGGAAGAACACCTGGCAACAGGGGCGAAGGTCTCCTCATAGTCAATGCCTTCCTTATGTGAAAACCCCTTTGCCACGAAGTGCGCCTTGTACTTCTCCATGCTTTACCTTGTAGATCCACCTGGATCCTACCACCTTCTTGCCTTCAGGTCTCGAGACAACCTCGCATACCTGATTCTTCATGATTGAGTCATACTCCTCAACCATGGCCTCCTGCCACACCTCATGTTGTGCAACCTCCTCGAAACTGGAAGGTTCAGAGTTAATCAAATCTGTCATCAATGCCATATAACTGAGTTTCTCTGGTGGTAAACTCTGTCTAAAAGATCTCCGTGGAAGACTCACGTGCTTGGAATCCTAAACAGTGGACCGATACCACTTAGGCCGTGGCCTAGTGTCTGCCTGCTGCGACTGCTGGATTCCCTCCTGCTGCTGCTACTCATCCTCCCCATCAAAGATAGGAGGATGTTATCCACTTGACTCCGTCTGACTATCAGAACCCGTGCCCTGTGTCTGTACCTGTACCTGTACCTTTGGCTCTTTCAACTTGACTCCCGTGTCTTGTGCTGGCTGCTGCTATGCTGGTAAGTCCATAGATCTCCGCAAGGCCCTGTCCTCATCAAACTGGACATCCCTGCTCACAATGATCCTTTTGCAAGCAGGTATGTATACTCTGTATGCCTTCAAAGTCTCGCTGTATCCAACAAGTAACCCCTTACCTCTATAAGGGTCCAACTTCTTCCTAGTGTCAGCATGAAGATGACAATAGCAGACACTCCCAAATATGCGAATGTGAGTCACATCTGGCCGAGTGCTTGTAAAGACCTCCTCGGGTGTCTTCCTCCCCAAGGCTGTGTGGGGACACCTTTTCTGAATGTACACTGTAGCCCTGTATGCCTTAGCCCAACTGAAAGTGGTAATCCTTGATCAAATAGCATGGCCTTGGCTGCTCCTACCATAGTCCTATTCTTCCGCTCTGCAACTCCATTTGGATGTGGGGTATGGGCACAGTGTTCTCCTTCTTGATCCCCTCTGTTGAACAATACTCCATGAACTCATTGGAGGTGTACTAACCCCCGTTGTCTGTCCTCAACACCTAAATCTTCTTTCCTGTTTAGTTCTCTACGAGAGTCTTGAACTCCCGAAACCTCTCAAAGACCTCTGACTTGGCCTTCAGGAAATAGATCTAGATCTTCTTGGAATAATCATCAAAGAAGGTTACGCAGTAATTGTAACCACTTAAAGAATAGACACTCATAGGTCTACATACATCATAAAGCACCAAGTCTAAGGGCTCCTTAGACTTGTGCTCACTCTGTGGGAAAGGCTTCCTGATGTTCTTCCCCAAAGCACATCCCTTGCAGTGGTTATGCTTCTCCTCCTGTACCTAAGGAACTCCAATGGCAACCTCTCTCAAGTGCCTCAGTGCTCCATGGTGTAAGTGTGCCATCCTCTTATGCCATAACTCACCCTCACTGCTGCTGTTGCTGACTAGAGCGTTTGCAGGCTTAAAGTGTAGTCTATACACTTTCCCGCTCCTGATCCCAATCACTAGATCCAAGCTCCGATTCGACCCCTTGGGCCTGATATACACTCTATGGTCTCAGAATTTCAACTAAAATCCTTTGTCCTCCAGAGTGGAGACTGATATGAGGTTCTTGGTCAACCCCGAAACGTATAACACATCGACAAAACTAAGGGGTTTGCAAGACTCCCTCTGAAATGAAATAATGCCAACTCCTTGCGCCTGATACTGTGCACCATCACCCAGCTCAATGTGGATACCTTGTCCACCCTCGTTTAAGTCCTTGAAGAATCTCTTTTGTCTAGTCATGTGACTAGAAGCTCCACTGTCGATATACCATATACTGCTCCCTGTGGTGCTTGCCATGAAAGCTATCAAGCAAAACTCCTCATCGAAGTTCTTGCTGAATTCATCCACCTTTGCAGATCCAGCCATCTGAGTGTTACTCTTCTTCTTCCTGTCTGGGCACTGTGAGGCAAAGTGTCCCTCCTTGTGGCAGATAAAAATCTTGACCTTTGATATGTCAAGGTTATTCTTACCATCCTTCTTCCTCTTTGCCCTACCCTTTCTCTTCCTTGTCAGGGCCGGAGCCTCCTCATCTACAAAATGCGGGGCATTGCTGGATGAGCCTAATCCTTGACCCATGCGGGTCTCCTCCTGCACAAAGTCATCCCACACTTTCTACCAATCAGGGAGCTTCTCCCTAGCCACAACAATCTTGACAAAGGTGTCCCATGGATTAGAGGTGCCATTAAGGGCTATCCTAACTAGCTCCTCATCCTCAGTCTTAGATCTAATAGCTCCAAGCTCATCCCTGATCTGTGTGAGTCTCGTGAGGCACTACTCCTTCTCCCTTGGCCATCTTGGTATTGCACATCCTCTTTTGCAGCACCATCTTCCGGTTCTCATTCTTGTTTTGGTATAGAATCGCCAAAGCAGTCCACATCTCTGCTGCGGTCTTCTTCTCGGAAAGGTGAGTGACTATATGGTCATTCACTCCATCCATGATGATCAACATGGCTCTGGAATCAATCTTCTTCCAAGCTACTAACTCTGCCAAATCTACGGGCTTAGCTTTCGTGGAGTCAATGTGCTCCTCTGCATTGTTGATGTATTTGTAACTTCGGAATGTATTCTCTTGTATGTCTTATGTATTGTACCCCGATGTTTGTTCCGGAAGTATCTGTAATGTAATTGAGTCATGTCATGCCCTGATATTCCGATCGGGAGATTTAATAATGTAAACAAGTCACGTAAAGTCATTGAGGTTAACCCTCCATTGTAAGTCGAGGCAATAGTCCCCACAATTGAGTCAAGGTTAACCCTCTTTGTTGATCGGAGGGCAAAGTCTCCACAGTTGTGGGGCACTAGGGTTATTAGACTCTCTCAGAGATGTCGACCTTGGTAAGTAATTGTTAAGTGGGGCCGACTTGTTGAAGTGGACATTAAGTGAACGAAAGAATATAAATAGAGAGTGAGCCTCTCTATTTATGACACACACTCACTCACTGGGGCGCATGAGTGAGAGAGGAGAAGCTCTCTCAAGTGTGAGAGAGAGAACAATTGTGGAGATCATCTTTTTTGTCTTTGGGTTTTATTGCTGCCATTGGTGCTCATTCTATCTCTGAGGAAGTTGCGGGGTTTTCTCCTTTATGGTTTCCCCGAGGAAAATTCTTTGTGTCTCGTCTCTTGTGATTTTTGCTGTGCATGTTACTCTCTCAGATAAGATCCTAGATAATACTGTCTTAAATGATAAAATCTAACATGGTATTAGAGCTAACCTGAGAAGAAGACATTGTGCAGCTGCAAAAGCTAGGGCTTCTTACTTTTTGGGTCTCTCTCCACAATCCATCAGCAAAAGGAGGCTAGGATAACTCTCCATTGAAGGGCGCATCTTTCTGTCGAAGCAGAATTTGATTTCGGGCATTTTCAGTTTTTGGTGCGGGAAATTAGGGCTTTTTACAGAAGAGGAATTTTTGAGTGAGCCCGGCATAGGATTGCTTTCCTCATCAAAATCGAAGTTTAGAGACCTGGGTCGAGATTTTTGGTTGGGTGAAACTCCGGCAAAGTCAAACCCTAGTTTGACCCCGGGCCTGCAAAACCCTAAAATACTGAAACTGATCGTTTTGGTAGATTCGCTATATCTCGAGATTGGAGAAGGCTTAGGTGTCGAAACTTTCATAGGTCGAATATAAATTCCTGATGTACAGTGTATCGAAGTTTCAGCCTCTGATTCGCTATATGCTAGGAGATATGATTCCTCCAAGTTAGGGTTCCAGCCTCTCTTAGGATTCCTCCCCAAACAGGACACCTGGGGAAAATTGCTATATCTCGGGCTACGAAGGTCCAAGTGAAATTTCTCAAGATGTTCTAGAAAGGGCATGGATTGTACTTTCCGTGGTAAACGTTTTAGACCCCGAAGGTGAAATAGTGACACATGGCAGTCCGTACAACTTCGCTATGCGGAAAAGTCCTGAAACAGGTCACCTTGGGAAAACACTCATAAGTCTTAATTGGTGAAACCAATTATGATGAAACCTGTGGTGTTGGAACAAGAACAAACGAGGCTAGAAATTTCAAACACAGAGGAGTAGTACTTTTGGAGATACCATAGAAACAGTATCAGGAATTTCTGCAGAAGAAATTGGTAAACTAGGGCTTCCTGTTTCGGGAGCTTCCCTCCACTGTTTTCAGAAAAAGGAGTACATTGGACAGCTCGCCTTGAAGAACCAGCTCTGGAACTAGGATGGACACCCCAAATCGGTAAGATCTAATCTTTTGCTATTTACAGTTGAGGTTCTCATTTCAAGATGACTAATCACACCAGCTTGATGACAAGTTTGGTGAGGCTGACAACTTCCAAGCATGGAAGTATAGGATCTCACTAGTTCTTGAAGGAAATGAATTGGACACGTACATAAGTAGAGAGGTTCCAGTTCAAGAGGGAGATGAGGCTAAAAGCTTTACACAAGAAGAACTTGGTCAAGGCCAAGAAGATCATTGCTGATTCAATCATGGATCACCTTATACCACAAGTATCTTCCATAAAGACACCGAAAGAGATGTTTGATTCCTTGACCAAGCTATTTGAAGGGAAGAACATAAATCAGAAGATGACTTTGAGAAAACAGTTGAAGAATGTGAAGATCCAAAATGCAGAGACCATACAGTCATACTTTACAAGGGTCTCTCAAATCAAAGAACAACTTGAAGCGGTAGAAGAAGAAGTGGAGAATGCAGAAGTTGTGATAACCACCTTGAATGGCCTCCTAGGATCATGAGATTCATTCATTCAAGGAATGTGTGCCAGAAGGAAGTGATTACTTTTAGCAGACTCTGGGAAGAGCACACACAAGAAGAAGCTCGACTCATAATAAGAGAAAAGAAGATGCGAGCTACTGAAGATCAAGATTTCACGATTCAAAGAAGATACCTCAAGTGATGAGGAATATGAAGAACTCAATTCTTGAAGAGCCTCTTATCCATCTTGAGCATTTGGATAAGAAATGATGCTGTTATGAATGAAGAAGATGATAAGCGAAAAAAAGTCGTCTACCCACGAAACAAATAAAGATAAGTATTCAATTGTCATTTCATGATATTGTTTTGTTATGCATTTGTTTATATTCAGTTGATGTATTATGCATGATAGAATGTTTGCATTAATAACAGTATACTACTAATATGCATGTGATGGGTAAGTAGCTCATGGTGCTATACAACTCTCCATTGCTACTTATCTAGAATGAAACCTCTTTGTTGACATATTGGATTAGTGCACAATCTCAATGTTGTCCTGGTAGAGATGGAAGGCATCTAGAAAGTTTTCGTGAGATATGGATGAATGTTGTATTGGCTAAAATAGTTGCATGATTATATCTTTATGCATAAGAATTTACCATTATGAAATGTTTCGAATCATACAACTGGTGCATTTGACTTGTAGGAAAGATCGCGTACAATCGCCTATAAGAAAAGAAGGATGAGACTTGTTTCGAAGAACAAGTGATGATAGTTCAAGATTCACTCTAATAATCCAAAATGAAGAATGATGTCTAGGATGCAGTATCGAGACTTGAAGGGAAGTTTGTAGTTTCATCATGCAGTAGATGGAAACATCGTGGGATACAAGGCAAGATTCGTGGCACGAGGCATAGACCATGAAGAGACATTTGCAGCCACTAGAAATACACTTGACAGGAAGAATCATGTGTGCAAATAAAAGAAGGCCTTGTATGAGCTCAGAAGGCACCCATGGGATAACACATACATGAGGAGCTTGAAGATCACCTAGAGTGATGAAGATCTTAACCTTTGCTACAAGGTTGAAGGTGAAAGCCTATAGAGGATGACAAGCTCATAGATGGGTGCGAGAAGAACTTTTGAAAAGTTCAAGATAGAGGATCTTGGTATCCAATGACCCTAGATGGATACATAAAATAATAGTAGCAGAGGAAGCTACTTGTCACTCCAGTACAGGCAGAGGGAGAATGATGCTCTGCTTCAAAGGGAGTGACTATAGAAGATCCTGAGGTTCGACATAGTACGATAGGATGGATAGCTTACTGATGACTCTAGGCTTTACTGAGAGTAAAGCGGATTCCAATATTTACTTCAAGGTTGAAGGCGGAAGACCAGTGATGCTCTTGTTATATGTCGATGACTTGTTCCTGATAGAAAAGAGGAACTCATTAAAGTTGCAAGAAGGAGACTTGTTGTCGAGTTCGATATGAAGGACTTGGATATGATGCACTACCTTCTAGGCATGGAGGTGTGGCAGAATCTCCTTGGAACAAGGGAAGTATGCAGTAGAGATCCTGAAGAGGTTCAGGATGCCGGACTGCAAGGCCATGGCCACACCTATGGCATCGAACCTGAAGCTATTGAGTGTTGCTTCATCAGAGTCGGTTGATGCCATGATGTATCGTCAGATTATTTGTTCCTTGATGTACCTGACTAATACGAGACTAGATATTTGCTTTGCTGTGAACACATTGAGACATGTTCACCTGATGATTGCAAAGCATGCATTGAGGTACTTGAAGGGTACAGTTGATTATGGGCTCAAGTATGAGGCGAATCAGAACATTAACCTAGAGGGTTATGTGGATTCGGATTGGGCAGGTAGTGCCATTGATAAGAAGAGCACTTCTTGGTGTAGCAGGAAGCAGTCCCGAGTGGCACTGAGTACAGCCGAGGCAAAAGATGTTGCCACTTGCTATTTGGGAGGTAGTATGTTTCTTTTGAAAACTATTATTTGATTTGGTTGAACTGACTTGCATTTTTGTATGATGCAGAGAGGAGTAGTGAAGCTCCAGTATGTGATCCAGATCGAGATCTCTCGAAAGAGGGAGTTCTAGCATTTTCGGTGAGACAGGTTGTTTGAGCATAAATCTCGACGAAGCTCGTAGGTTGCTCAGACGTAATCGGTCATGTAGGTTGTCCTCGGATGTAATCAGTCCTGGCAAAGATTTCAGGTTATCCTTGGACGTAATCAGCCCTGATGTGATTTTATGCTAGAAATGGCTAGAGTGAAGTTTGAGTACTTCAGGGAGAAGCTTGGTGTTCTCTAGATCGAGGTTCCTTCCAAGGGGAAGTGATAAGTCCGTGAGCCCTTCTGAGATGGTGAGAGGATTGGTTCCTTCCATGGTCAGATGTAAGTGCGTTGGCCCTTCTAACATGGTGGAAGCCAGAGCTTCACATGGTCAGATGTAAGTGCAGAGATTCTCTGATGTGATTGTGGGTTGTGTTACCACATGATCAGTGTAGAGACATTCTGATGTGATTGTGGGATGTGTTCCTACATGATCAATGCAGAGCCATTCTGATGTGATTGAGGGATGTGTTCCCACATGATTAGATATAAGTGTTGAAGGCCATTCTCTGGGAGAATGGAGGCACCTCGTCAGTTACCAGGAATACTCAGCTTAGTGCTGAGAGGCCATTCTCTAGGAGAATGGAGGCACCTCGTCAGTTACTAGGAATACTCAGCCTAGAGTTGAGAGCCCTTTTGACATGATGAGGTCGGATGTAAGTGTAGAGCCCTTTCTGACAAGATGAGGTCGGATGTAAGTGCAGCGCCTTTCTGACAAGATGAGGTCGGATGTAAGTGCAGAGCCTTTCTGACAAGATGAGGTTGGATGTGAGTGCTGGGTCTTTCTGACATGGGTTTTGGATGTGTTCCTCCCATGGTCAGATGTGAGTGTTGGGCGTGCCTTTCTGACATGGTTCTTGGATGTGTTCCTCCCATGGTCAGATGTAAGTGCTGGGCAGGCCTTTTCGACATGGTTCATTCCATGGTCAGATATAAGTGCTGAAGACGATAAAGACCTACATGAAGGCTAGGCCTACAACCAGCATGAAAAAGGGCTAGCTCTGTAGAACTTACTGGGACGAGAAGAATGAAGAGATAGCACCATTTGATTGAGATAGCGGAAGCAGTGATGATGATGATGATCCAGACTCTATGATGATCCAGTGATGATCCAGACTTGATGAAGATGACTTAACAATGAAGATGACTTGAAGATGAAGATGACTTGATGATGATCCAAATGATACAGAGAAGAAGACTTGTGCTGATAAATTGTATCGAGAAAATACCATCCTAGTTAAGAGGGAGTGTTGATGTATTTGTAACTTTGGAATGTATTCACTTGTATATCTTATTTATTGTACCCCGATGTTTATTCCAGGAAGTATCTATAATGTAATTGAGTCATGTCATGCCTGATGTTTCGATCGGGAGATTCAATAATGTAAACAAGTCATGTAAAGTCATTGAGGTTAACCCTCCATTGTAAGTCGGGGCAATAGTCCCCACAATTGAGTCAAGGTTAACCCTCCTTATTGATCGAAGGGCAAAGTCCCCACAGTTGTGGGGCACTAGGGTTATTAGACTCTCATAGAGATGTCGGCCCTGGTAAGTAATTGTTAAGTGGGGCCGACTTGTTGAAGTGGACATTAAGTGAACGAAAGAATATAAATAGAGAGTGAGCCTCTATTTATGAAACACACTCACTCACTGGGGCGCATGAGTGAGAGAGGAGAAGCTCTCTCAAGTGAGAGAGAGAGAACAACTGTGGAGATCATCTTTTCTGTCTTTGGGTTTTACTGCTGCCATTGGTGCTCATTCTATCTCTGAGGAAGTTGCGGGGTTTTCTCCTTTATGGTTTCCCCGAGGAAAATTCTGTCTCTTGTCTCTTGTGATTTTTGCCGTGCCTGTTATTCTCTCAGATAAGATCCTAGATAATACTGTCTTAAATGATAAAATCTAACATGCATCACTGACATCCAGGATCCTTGTGATCCTTTCTTTCCATGTAGGAAAGTTCTGATCCCCCTGGAGTCTATCCTCAACTCTCAACTGCACGGCCATACTGTAGTGTACTTGTCAAACCCTAGATCTACAATCTAGGATTGTGTCTACAAATAGATCTGCCCCTGATCTATGACTGCTGCTGCAAATCTCTCAAATTTAGCTCACCAGAGCTCTGATGCCATAAAGTTTCCTTTAAAGTACAACTAGGGCTAAAACAGTATATTTAAATTTAACTAAAATTACCACACATGAACTTCTTTACAGTATGCAGCGGAATACAAAACTGAGAACCATTTACAACATCAATCACATCAATAGAAACGACAGTCTTTTTGGGTAGAACCCCCGGACAAAACCCAAGATGGGAAAACCGGTGCAACAGTATGAGAGGATATTTTATTAAGAAAATACAGAGCTTTTACAATATCAGAAAATCGATTTATGCCCTAGATGGCAAAATCGAAACACACAGATCAACTGAGAAAAACCTGTGAGGTGGCATGGTTCCCAAGGAAGTTGTACGACTTGCTGCTATACGACTGTATGGAATCTGTACGTCCTGCTATATAGATCCGTACGGACTGTACGGTCTGCTGCTGTACTGCTGTATGGCCTTGGTGTACGGCTGTACGGTTGTACGACTCTGCTGCTGTACTGATGATCCTTTGCCAAATCCTCATCTCTCTCCTTTGCAAATCCTCATCTCTCTCCTTTGCAAATCCTGAATTTCTGCTCCGCTGTCTTCTTCGCCAAAATTCTCTCTCTCGACTTCTTCCTCTGTCTCTGTCGGAATGCAAGTGTGTCCTTTCCACCAATTGACCTTTCTTATACAACTTTATGCTAAGCAAAAACCCTAATTTCACTTTCACTTTATAAAAAGTGTTTCATTAAAGTCAATTAAAAATTATGTCACTTTAATTTATTTTCCAAAGTAAACTTAGGAAAAGTAAATAAAATACAACTGGCTTCCTGATTTAAGTCTTCTGCATGCAAGGACACATGCATGCAGGAAGGCCTTCCTTGTTGTCACTTTCTAACATATTTCAATAAAATCCAGAGTTCACCCAGCTTTGCTCTATTGTTAGTACCCTTTCCTGCACCAAATTTTAATGTATAGTGATGATTGTTTGAGAGATAAATAACTGCTCCTGCACCACATATAGCTGGTTCTCCTTGGTAGGCACCATCAAAATATTTTCAGGCCGTATTCTGGTTTATGTATGGTTCTTTTATAATTTTGCAATTCTTCTTAGGTTTTGTCTTTTAACCCTTCCTGAATAAACATCTAATTTTGTGTGCCACTAAAATTGGTTCTCATGATTTGTCTCCAAAGATCTGCTTGTTTCTGTTGTACCACAAGGGCAACAAAACATAGCATGGAAAAGCGTGGAAATTCATATTCACTGAATCTGCTTCCCAGGCTTCCAAACATTGAAGTAGAGTTGGTTTGTTCCAGGAGCCAGGGCGGTGCAGAGATCGTAAAACATCCTGCCATACCTGCTGAGAAAAAGGACACGTAACTAACAGATGATCAACTGACTCATCACTTTCTTTTCAGACAATATACCAATTTGGGCCAATCCAATTCCTATTTTGGGCCTTGTCCATTGTCCCAGGTGAGAATTCTGTTTGAGTTGTTTGACAATTCCAACCATCAAATCTTTTTGTTCTTTAATGGACATTGATAATTCCAGATATGCAATCACCACCACAATCTTTCAATAGACATATCTGCAAAAGCAAGAGCTTCACAGCCCAACTTGGTGGTAAGAATACCAGTAGCCCGATTCCAAGTCCACCTGAGTTCATCAGCTCTGTCTTGTAAACAAATTGCATTATGTGAAAGAGCAGTAATGCAAGTGGTCCATTCAATAACCGTATCTCCATGCAGATCTAAATTATCAGGAGAAACCCAGGTTTGAACCCAACTTGTCGGATTTAATTATGTTCCTTCTTTAGACAGAAAGTATACTCCATTCTCATGTAGAATTGTCAACAGCCCCTTCGACAGTTTGTACTTTTCATGAGCACCAATCCATAGGTCCTCCCCGATCTTCACTTTATTTCCTCTGCCTATTTTCCAGGCCACCCAAACTCCTAACAGAGGGAGGGCTTGTAACATTCCTTTCCAGAAATTAGATACATTTTTGACAGATTTAAGTTCTAGTCTTATCCATTCCTCTACAGATAGCTCCTTAAAGTATTTTGCCCTCATGATGTTTAACCATTATTAAAACGAAGTCTCCATAAATTCTTACTTGCCAAATCTTTACCAAATAGAAAATTGTTTTTAAAGCCCCAACCCCGACATCCTTATGGTCTTGCCAGATTGGACCATTTAACCAGTGGTATACCTTGTTTTTGTTTTTTACCAGTCCAGATAAAACTAAAGCACCTATTTTAATAAGAATTCCTTTAGGTACATGTGCAAGGGATAACCGAAAAGCAGGAATACTCTATAGAACATATTTTATGAGAACCTTTCTTCCTCCACAGGAAAGCCAATGAAAGCACCAACAAGAAATTCTGGCCTCAATTTTTTTGTATAGCCAAATCCAGTCACAAGCTCTGTAGTCATTTGGTTTTAGATAAAGACCAAGGTATTTGAAATCCTTATCTAGTTGACTTGTTGAAAAAGGGAAGAACTAGGAAATCTCGATCTCAACTACTGGGGATACTGCGTTAAAAAATAGCTGAGACTTGGCTTGATTCACCTCTATACCTGTAGCAAGACAGAAAATATCCACTAACTCCTTTATAACCTTCCATTCATGAACTGATCCCTCACCAAAAAGCAGGATCTCATCAACCAATAAGAGATAAGTCAAAGTGATCTGATCTGCCACTTTTATTCCTTTTAGTCTACTTGATCACTTGGACGAAGCAATTTATCTACTTAAACCTTCTGCAATCAACAGGAAAACAAAGGGAGAAAGAGGAGTTTTGGATAGAGGAGTGCATGAAGGTGGTCTTTACAAGTTGCTAGAAAATGTTGTGAAGCACGGAGTCATGGTGCATAATATTAATAACGATTTGTGTGATGTTTGCCAATTAAGATTAGGTCACTTGCATTATGGAGCTTTGCCTCTCTTGAAGGAAATGGTGCAGGGATTGCCAGACTTGAGGGTTGGAAGGATAAGAGTGTGCAAGAGATATGCCCTCGGAAAGCATGCCAACACTGCTTTCCCAAATAGTGAGCACAGGTTGAGAGGGATTCTGGATATGGTACATTAAGATGTGTGTGGACCAAGGATGAGGGATTTAGCAGGTTTGAGGAGTTCAAAACACTTGTGGAGGACCAAACATGAAAGAAGATCAGGGAATTGAGGTCGAATGATTGAGAAAAGTACACCATCAAGGAATTTGATTCCTTTTACAAATAAGCAGAGATCAAGAGAGAGTTGATAGTACCTTACCACCTGCAACAAAATGGGGTTGGTGAACGAAAGAATAGGTCCATTGTTGAGATAGGAAAGGCTACGGTGCATGACCTAGATTTAGATATGTTCCTTTGAACATAATCTTGCAGTACCATGGTCTACATTCTGAATAGGTGTCCTCACAAGGTATTGAAAGACAAGATACAAAAGGAAGCTTTCATTGGTGAGTAACCCTAGGTATCGTGCTTCCATTTTTGTTGTTGTTCTGTTTACATTCATATCCTTGAAGAGAGCTTGAGGCCTCGAGTTTGAACAGTATGTTTGTTGGTTGAAGGGAGTCCTCCCATGCTTACAAATTCTACTTGTTGTCCTAGTGGAAGATAGTAGTTAGTGGAGACATGAAGTTTGATGAGGATGCATTGTCCTCAAAGTCCTAGAGGCCTCCCATGGAGGTTGATGAGGGTGAAATGCTTGCTATTGCAATTGCTGATCTGCAGAGAAAAGAATGTCAGAATCAGATTAACAAGGTTTTGAAGGTGGAATTGATGCTTCAACACCTTCCAGTGCAATTAGGAAGCCTATGTTGCTGCAAAGCATGTGCTTTGTAACTTGGAGGGCACAGTTCATCATGGTTTGAGGAATGTACATGTTTTTGTTGATTTTGATTGTGTTAAGGTATGAGACCCTTATTCAATAGGAATCAAGGAGTAGTGGCACTTAATTTGATAGAGGCAAAATACATGGTAGCCAACTCTGCTAGTTGTGAAGCTATCTGCATTCACAAGTTGATTATAGAGTTGGAGCCAACTGTGGCACGCTATGACAATTAGATTTGTGTTAGAAATTTTGAGAATCAAGCGCTTCATAATTGATCCAAGCACATAGACATCTAGTACCATTTCTTCAGGGACAAAGTACAGTCTTCCTCTAGACCCTAAAGTGTCGATGCCCATCTCTAGAATAATCACAAAAATTAGTTTCTCTGGTCCTATGTAACATATTTAATGTAAAAATTGTATTCTAATATTATACTTGTTATTATGTCTTACATACTAATATTCTAGTTATTATGTATAAACTACATACAAATACATTACTTAACAGCTGCGAAACCGGATTCGTTCTATACCCCTCTCGTGTCTCGTGGGGAACGAATCGGACATGATTCGTGTCCGACACGAGGCCGATTCGACCTTCGGTCGAATCCTAAATCAGGACACGACCTCCCAACGAATCAGACACGTTTTTTCAACGTGTCCTGAAAATCGGACACGCACCCCCAAAACAGGACACGTAACCCGCGGAAAGAGACAGTCTGGTTCACTTAAATTCGATTTTTTGTCTTTCTATTTGTCATTTGAAAGGAAGCAATTGATTGAGAGTGAGTTTTATGTGCAGGTGAAGGAGTTTTGAAGGAGA